>MU182366.1:130538-233989 GCA_016904865.1 Pissodes strobi | reverse complement strand
GGGGGAATGCAAATCTTTAACACCTCATATCTTTCCCCTGAAAAGTATGCAAAAATTGAAAATAGGTGTGCAAAATTGTGCAAAATTAGTAGAACCTAGCAGCATCAAAATTTTTCCACATTTTGACAAACGGGGGGGAAAATTCAAATTTTTAACACGTCATAACTTTCCCCAGAAAAGTGTGCAAAATTTTAAAATCGGTGTGCAAAATTGTGCAAAATTTGCCGATTCGAGTGGCATCAAAATTTTTCAATTTTGTAACAGACGGGGGGGAACGGTCAAGTTTGCCCCCCGTATAAAGAACAGCCCTAGTTTTCCTTGTGTAAGTGTGCAAAATTTTATTTTCGGTGTGCAAAATGTGTGCAAAATTATGCTTTATTTAATTTTGAAATTTGTTTAATACGGGGGGCAAACTTGACCGACCCAAACAAGACTTGCAGTCGATCCACTCAAAGGTAGAGCGGGCAACAATGTCGTACAGGAAAAAAAGAAGAGGCGGCGCACTTTGACTTACTGAACAGTGTTTGTCAGACCCCACCACTGTACCGGTTGCGGGTTTATACATATATCTACCCTGTGTGATTAGAAATAATATAGAATGTATGTAGGGTTACCACATGCAGTATATGACGACCCCCTGATTTTAGTACCGATTGAATATATTTGATATCATCAATATCATCATAAAAGAGAATAATGTTACTTATAGGTGGACGGAAACCATGCTAAAGCACCGCTTCGTAATAGTAGAAATAAACGGAGCGTCAACAACCGTCAACACAGTGAAATGGGGCACTCAAGGAGGTGTTCTCCCCCTACTGTGGACACTAGTAGTAGATAAAATCCTTATTACTCTGCTGAGCAGAGCTGGATTTATAGTTCTAGGCTACGCAGACGACCTGGTAGTAATATTAAAGGACAAACATGAAGTCGTAATTTCAAACCGCATGCAAAATGCCTTAAACATCATCAAGAATTGGAGCGAAGGTGAGGACTCTTCCTAAATTCAAGGAAAGCCATTTTTGTTCTATTTACAAAAAGAAAGAAGCTTGAAATGTGAGCGCCTATCCTAAACGGAACACAGTTAACTTTGTCACCGAGGTTAAATATTTAGGGGTCACACTGGACCGTAACCTAACCTGGAATAAGCAACTAGAAAACACCATCTGTGGTGTAAACTAGCTGGCAAGACCTGGGGCCTAAAACAAAACATGGAATATTGGATCTACCAAACAATAATAGAGCCCGTGGCTACCTACGCCTCTTGTCTGCATTTTAGGAGACGTACTTGTCGCCTTGCTGCTGGGTTGTCCTCGAACGCCTCCAAGATGGACTCCTGCATGGCCTTCATCCTTTCAGCACCCATCTGTATTTAAAAATAAGCCTAGTGCACTACTCCACTACTGCAATTAAATCCTCTGTTCTCGCTTTGATGGTTTCTTACAACCTGGAGACCCACATAGAGGACATTTTTGGTAAATTCGTGGCCCCATAACTTTGGGTTTCACCTTCCCAGCGTTTTCGATTTTATGTGCTGCCCGATTGAAGTTTTCCCTAACAACGGCTTTTTTAGCCTCCTGTTTCTTCACCTTGGAATTGGATTTTTCCGATAATCAGAAGAGTCGGAGCTCTTTTTCCATCATCGTGTCAATTTTTTAAATTTATTTGGCTCTTGATTCGCTTGAGTGTGACCCCTTGCCCTTGGTTGTCAGTGGCTTAACAACCTGTTGACTAACTGAGGTCATGGAACTTTCTCTGAAGGTTCCTGGCCTGGCAGCTGTTTCGTGGTTCATATCTTATATGTCTAATTTTGTTCTTTTCTTATTCACCAGAGATGCTGTTTATGGTGGCCAAAAAACCCAGCAAATCACCGCTAGGACCAAACTTAATAGAGCGCAAAGGCTGATATGCCTGGGAATAACAGGGGCAATGATAACGTGCCCTACTGCAGCCTTAAAGGTACTGCTGAACAGGCCTCCTCTTCATCTCAGTGTGATTATCAGTGGTGACAGGCTGTTCCAAATAGGCAAATTCAAGCCTGGAGATTTGACTGGCCACCTGCGCATCTTTGTAAAAATAAAAGTGGAAAATGCCAGCAAACCAAATGGCCAAATGAGGGTCATGTTGGACCTAGATGTCCCATTTGCAGCGGTTATTGATGACCGCCAATCACGGGAAGTAAAAAACTACCTCGGGCCGATAACGCATCGATGTGATACACAGATATTTCAAAACTAGCGAGAGGAACAGGACTGGGATTTTCAGTCTCAAACTGTAAGCTTTTCAAACCGCTAGGCAACCATCTTCCAAGCGCAAGTGCTTGCCATAAATAAATGTGCAGAAGTGTGCCTCACACAAGGACTTCACAGAAAGCACATCTACATATTTTCGGACAGCCAGGCGGCTCTAAAAGCTTTCCATTTACCATGCACATTTACTCAGGATCAAGGCTTCAAACAAAGAAATCTATTTTTGCTAACACATTAATGTCTTATTGGGCCATTTCAAAAAATAGACATACCTTTCTAAACAACCTAGTTTGTTTCATATAATAGAAAAAGAGGTTGTTGCCTATTCTGATAACTATTGAAGATTATCACAAATGTTTGCCGGACAGTTTTTTGAATGGACTAGGAGGTATTCCTAAGATCTGTATTTGTCCAGCCACAGTTCTTTAGAACTTGTAAAGTGGGAAGGTAATTAATTTTTATTGCGGATGGCACTGACACTCCTAAATAAGCTTCCATCGCACTGCGGTTCCTCCACTAAAAAAGGCTAAATGTTGTTTTATACCGTATTGTATCTACTCCACGTGTTCTTAGGTATAAATTTGTTACTAAACACTCTCAATATATATTTTTAAGGCATTATGAAATTTGGTGTGCAAACAACTCTTTTTGTTGATTTTATAGCAATAAGAGGTAAATGTTAAAGCGGGAATAACAAGAGTAGTGATTTTTATATCGTGGTTAGCTCTTGAATTGAAAAATTATCCTCATGGCGTCTTGTTTCAAGTCGAATAATTTATCTATCCCTCTAATCGTCTTATAATGAACTACGAGAAAATATTCCGCTGTAAATTTCCTGATCAATTGGATATTGCTGTATGTATGCTTAATTGTAATTTTATTTAAAAATGTTTTCTTCTATAGTACATAACTGATAAATTTGAATGCAATTTCGTTCAAAATTATCTAATGAAACCTTTCAAAAAATTCTTAACATGGATAGTTATATAATATGGTTAATGTACTATATCACCAGTATAATAATATTCTTTAAAGGTACTAGAAATTTTATACTCTGACTCCTCAAATAATAGTTTGAAACTGTTATGCGTGAATAATTGCTCATAAACAGTGAATAGTGTCAAATTTATTCTTCTATTAATCACAATTTTCTCAACTCTGTAAAAGAAGTACTAAATTGATTGTCACGGTTTGGTATGAACCTTGCTTAATGTGGTGAACAGATTTATCATCCTGATTCATTAAGAAAAATACGGAAATGTGTTAATGTTACTAATTGTCTCTATTTCGTATAATTAATATATATTTTTTTAAATCATAAATTCTTTTTTGCTTTGAACTTATGTAACATGTATACATTTCCTACAGAGACAATATTCACATTGCCTTTTTGAAAAATTTATCTCCTCATATTTAGATAATAATTGATTTTCCCTTTGTACATATTTCTATACCGTTTAATTTATTCTATTTCATAAGTACAAATAAATATTTTTAGATTATATTACTAATTTTAATAAAGTGTATAATTATTGCTATGTGTCTACTTTACGTACAATAAAAATGGTAACTTTTACTTTTTCCTATTACATCTATGTACAGCAACAAAAATACATTTCAATAATAAAAATACCTCAATATATCCAAGATTTTGTGTAAGGCCATATTCATTAATATACCATGTATTGTAAACGCAAATTAGATTTCCCTTTAAAATGATACTTTTCATGTCGATTATACATTTCGGCTGTATTCTTAGTGAAATAAAACAAATAGGGGCATATCAAAAGTTTGTTCCGAACAAAATGAGAAATCGGACTTTTGGACACACACACAATAGGAAAATCCTATACCACTCAATGAGCGGTGCGTGTGCGCACTCTGGGTCATCCACGAGACGGACTGCTCTCCTCTATATGGAGTCCAATATCTGGGGCAGGTGCTGAGGTGCCGAGCTCCTCACATGGGAACAGTATTCCAGAGATGGTCTTATCTGGAACCTTTATCTGGATAATATACACCCTTGAGGAACTTCAGAATTGATTTTAAATTCCTCCGAGAGATGTCCATCAATACCAACTCGGATGCTTCGATCCCTTAAGAAATTAGAAAACCATAGAAGCAGTGCTGGTGGTAGTCTGTATGCTATCAATTTGGTTACCAATGCTTCCATTTACTGAAAAATATCAGTGTTATCCCTCCCTTATTTAATGTGAAGGGACAATAATCATTAATCCAGTTCTTGCAGAAGAAGCTTGCATCCAAAATTTTTCAAAATTATATTATATTCTGTATTATTTTGAAGTAAAGGAATTAAACAATAATACATAGAGTCAGTGTGACAAAACTTGCAAAGGCCATATTTTCTACATTAAAAAGAATATCAAAAAACAAAAAAATGAAATTTCTACTAAAATGCGGGGAATAAAAGTGAGATATTTTGCGAACCACCCTCACTCACCACTGAAGTACTAACTTGATCCACTTTAAAATCGTAAATGACACTACCCTACCTACCAACTCTCTCTCTAGGAAGCACATCTAAACTATTTTTCAGCGGTATAAAAATATATGAGATTTAATTACGAAATGTTAGCAAATTTTTGTACAAAATTTCATAGGAAACATTAGAAAATAATCGTAAATGAAGAAAAAATGTCCCGAGCTTAAATTAAAACACTATTGTAGTAGCGCCTAAATTTGCTTTAAGTTTTTAAGAAACTGGATCCATTGGCGATGAAACAGGCAACAACTTGGAGTTTTGGATGAAGATATGCAGATTGAGGTTACTGGCAAAGCCTGTATAAATGCAAAGGCATCAACGCGTCATTTAGCAGCAGTTACCGGCGTATCGAGAGAATTTGTTGGGAAGTAAAAATATGTATAAATGTCACCTTTACAAAACTTTGCAAATACTTGGCGACAATGACTCGGACAGAAGAATTCAGTTTTGAGAAACCATGACAGGGAAGCTTACGGCAACACCAGAATTTCTAAGAAAAGTTTGCTTCAGTGATGAGTCCTTTTCCTAAATAGTCATGTGAATAAGTAGAACTCTCACTACTGGAGAGATGTTAATCGAGATCTTTTTACAGTGGGGCGCACGCAATATCCTCAAAAGTCGAGCAAAATGTCAATGTATCATAAATCCTTCCTTTGTTGACAGAAATTTAATATACCAAGCATATGCCGAAATGCTCAACCAATATATAGAGTCCTCGATTGTTCATGAACTTGAAAACCAAAGATACTTACAAGGCAATCTAAATTTAAACAAAGATCATTTACACTTCCAACAAGATGATGAACCTCTACACCATGCTGCTGTGACCAAAGAGTGGTTGAGCCAAAATTATCCAAGAAGTGGTACAATTTAGTGGCCGCCAAGATTACCTGACCTTAACCCTACGAACTTCTTTTAATGGGATTACCTTAAATTACTAATATACAAAACCCTCTGGAAGAATTGCCCCAGAGGATAATTGTTGCTTCTCTATTTAGATAAGAGCAAAAATTATGACTTTGAGTTATTGCAAATAGAGAGTTTTTGCTTTTAAAAAGTATTTTAATTCAGGCTTGGGATCCTTCTTCATCATTTACGCTTATTTTCTAATTTTTTTGTGCCAAAATTTTGCAAAAGCCAGTATTAAAACATTTTTTCAAAATTTCGCTAACATTACGTGCCTAAATCTCATTAAATTATGGTATAACTGAAAAGCATTTTTGATAAGTTTTCCAGAGAAGTGTCACAAATGGACCAATTCCATAGTAGATGAGGGTTGTGGTGCTTAGAAGATTGAGGTTGATTTGCAAAATGCCTAAATTTTATTTCCCGGCGTTCTTATGGATGTGATATTTTTTAGTTTTTCTAATATATCACTGGCAATTCACAAAATCCGACAATTATTGACCATTCGATCAGGCATTTTGATTAACGCTTTTTTTGAAATAATTAAGTAGTGTTGCCGTCGAGACGAGACGAGACGAGAATAGGCCTTCTCTCGTCTCGTCTCGTCAGACGAGAGAAAATATGTCTCTCGTCTCGGCGAGAGAACGCTTTCTCTCGCTCGAGAGAACCCTTCTCTCGTCTCGTCTCGACCCTCTCGTAAATACTAAATATTTAATTTAAAAAAGCATAGAACAACAAAATATACAGGGTTAAAGGGGGGATATTCCTATAGTTATTTTATGAATTAAAAGTATATTAACATAGGTCCGTTCTTTATCTACAGGGTGTTAATGTTAAAAATCGTTTTTGTTTAATATTTTATGCATTTCTTGGCGTATTACCTTGAAAATTGGCATACGGAGGTTTCTTGGTAGGAAAAATCAGATTATTGACACATTCTTACTCTGGCCGATAGAGCTTTAAAAAGAAGAGATAATGAATTTAAAATTATTTAAATAATAGATTTTTTTTAATTGCTTCTTTTTAATTTTATTTTTATACTTTAAATTTTACAATAAAAAATTTAAAGGTTTATTTAAGCTGTAGCTTTCTACGTGTTCATTGTGTACAATTTATAGTAACCTTATTTTTTTAACTGCTGTAAAAAACATTCTTTTAATTCAATGCAACGTATTTTTAAGCAATTTGCAACACCCTGTATAGAAAATATGTATTGTGCACAAACAACTTCTCAAACGCTATAGCTTTCCAGTCAAAATGTTGTTCTACACAGTGGCACAAAAAAGTTGAAGGGGGCGGACATTATAAAAAATCACCCTGTACAACCAACACTAGGTTTTGTTATTTTTTTTTTATTTTGGCTGTTTTTTAAAATAATCCTTTTTGTGCCTTTACAATGAAAATGAATGTTTAAGATTGGCGTTTTATTTTTTTTTATAGAAAGAGGTAAGACAAAGGTAAGTAAGTGTGCGGGACAATTTCAATAACAGCTATTTATGGAAATGTAACTATAAATAGAATTCTTCTGGTTCTTAGAAAAAATTATTTAAATTTCGATTTAAATTTGAACCCTTTTTGAAAATATATTAGAATTTAAATTTAATTACAATTTTTATATTACAGCAAATTGGCAATATCTCTATTGTTGTTCTTATTTCTAAAAACCGCATTCTTTACACCTCACGGTTGTTAGGGCAAGCGCATTAAAGAATACTATTTTTATTAGCGCGATCATAAATTAGAATTTATACAGGTTACAATAATATCTAAATAAAAAAGGTAAAAGAAAAGCTGGAAATGTTTCCAAGATTAAGATTTTGGAAAAAGGGAATATTACTACATAACGATTTTTTTACTGATGAAATTGAAAAAAAAATCTTTAATTTTTTTAATGCGAAGGCGATACTTTATTTTTAAGGTCTGATCGATTAAGTAAGATTCCAGAATATTTCGTTCTTATTCTTATTGTTATCTCAAACAAAATGGCAACGATTTAAATATTTACATTGTTGAGATTCTACGGAATCGAAATTGTTTCAAATTAAAAAAAAACCACTTGCACACTTCCTATCGTATTTTATCCTATCTTATTAGATCTTGCCCTATTAGATCCTACACTTTTAAGAGCAATCGCATAATATTTACAAACCCTTTTTTTATTTTCCATGTTAAACCCTTTTGATTCTAGAGCATGTCAAAAATGCAAAAATGTAATAAAAAAAATGATCGCGACATTTCGTCTTGGAGGGTTATAGGAACCTAATATTTTGGCATCATAAGGTATTCGATAACACCTTCCAAATAAGGTATCACAATACCCCATTTGTATTTTTTTAAATGACGCCCACCCTTTTTCACCCTTAAAAAACCCTAAGGGCCGGTTTCTCAATAACGAGTTAGGTTTAACCCGCGGGTTTTCTATAGAAAAATCGAGGGTAACTCGCGAGTTAAGAGTTAACTCGACATTGGGAAACCGACCATAAGTGTAGAAAATGTGTATGCTAACTACGAATTTAATACAATAGGTATCACCAAATACTTATGTATGAAAAAATCATAAAGATGTTTTGTTTTTTTTTTTTATTTTTTTTTATTATGCCAATTTTTTGCTCGAGAGATCGAGAGAAAAACGAGAAATTCTCGACGAGAGAGCATCTTTCTCTCGTCTCGTCTCGAGGCTTCATTCGAGAGAAAATACCTCTCTCGTCTCGTCGAGACGAGACGAGACGAGACGAGAGACGAGAATCTCTCGTCTCGACGGCATCACTATAATTAAGCCATCTTAAGCAATTTATAAAATGTCTGATGCAATAGTCAATTTGGAGCTTGAAGATTGTTTGGGTTAGTTTAAGTTAATATTTTAATGCACCAACTTAACTAAATAATACTGAATAGCTAAGATCTGTAACTCCTTCTACATATGTGATAATGATGGATGAGCTAAACTTGATTCAATGTTTACATAGTGAGAATCATGGGTTTTAACATCCATCCAAATAATTTAATTATAGTAACGAAATTGGGAGAGTAGAACTTTTAACGGTATGGGAGTATCACGATATATCATTTCAAAAATTTTATCAACTATCCATTTTTACCTTTACTCATTCATTTCAAAACCCGAAATTTGATTTACCCATGCTAATTTTTATCCGACCTCTTTCAAATCGGTAATTTTGTCAATCAATACATTTCAAAAGTTTACTGAATTTGGCCTTTAGCTGCAATTGCGATGCGAGATACTTCGCTTCTTGGTATCAGCGATATTGTTTAGTTTCATATACCACCACAGCAGTTGAGGACCAAACGTGCAAAAGCCGATAAATCTATTTCCTGTAATTATGAGAGAAACAGTAAAAACTTCTAGAGGAAAATCCCGGTAAAATTTCCATTTTTTTATTATTTTTATTACAGCATCTTAGGTGATTTTGATTACAAATTGCTGTTGGAAAAAATATCTTGTGATGCTTAAATAGTGACTGATAAAAATGAACAGTATGTTAACGGCATTGGAAGTTCTCCTTTTGGTAACAAGATAAAAACTCCTCTCTTGAAAAAAAAATCATTTATTTATGAACTTTCCGCAATAAAAATAATGCTCACTTTGTAATATGCAGAGATAACTACACTACAAGAAAATAATGTTTATTTTGAAAACTTATTTCATAGGCAAAGAAGCATTTAGCAGCTTTGATATTGCTAAAGCTTAGTTTTATGTTACAGGCAAATAGCAGTACCAACTTATGCAGAATATCAGATAATATTTTATTTTGTATGAAATATTTTCAAGGTGAGTTTCACTACTAATAGGTACCAATAAAGTTGTTTAAGGTACAGCCTACTTGAACCCTAATTTATATAAAGGTTGTACACTTTTCTATCTACCCAAACATGACGTATGTAATATTCCTAATATTTACTAAAACAAAATAATATATAATGCTAATTGAAGGCTCGAGTCGTCTATTGAATATTCACGGTTGACATTTTTTATGATTATTTTCTTTAGTATTAGTTACGGTCCAATTAGCAGACTGGCTGAGGTAATGTAGAATGAAATTACTGACTCGCTTATGGTTGTTATTCCTTCTTGAATAATTTAAGTAATGAATAGACCTCTGGATGATTATGATTGATGTGAGCAAGAGCCATATTACATTCATATTCATTTCAATACCTCGAAATATGTTCACGTCACTGATGTTTCGGCTGTTGCTCTAGATACAAGGACACTCAGGAAAATGTAGCAAGCGGTCAAAATTTCCCTGAAACTACTACAGGAAATGAAAATCTCAATTAATTCCATTAGTTGCTTAATTGATTTGCCCCTACCTAAATCACCCTAAACAACTTTTGAACAACGCTACAGTCAGAAAGTGGCTAAGACGAAGATGCTTTCTTGTTGAATTTATGGGGATGAATGAGTTCTCACGGAATTGGAATTCGCACCCAAACTTTGGGAAAGTTAAGTGCGGAGGCATGTATTTGAGACCCAAATGTCATTGTCTGTGAACGCTATGTTTCGTAATAACTATATTTAAAATATACTGCCCGAGTAGTTAGTGATTGGTTGCATCGACGAAATGCTTAGATTTTTCCTTGGCCTTTAGGAGCCCGGATTTAAACTAATGGAAAATATATGTCAAAAAAAAATAATGTCAATGATTTTTGTCGACAAAATGTGCAGCGAAAGTTTAATTAAATAATTATGTATGGCATTGGGCGCCATTTTTTAATGAAATAGTAGTTGTTCATAACTATAAGATTTTTTTTTAGTAAATGATGTTCGTTTTGTGACTCGTTTTTATTTTTTCAGGGGGTAGGTCGTCTCTTTTACTAGCCGTAATTTTTTGTGGGCGCCAGAGTTCCTAGAGACAATGCGAACTGAATATGAATGCTTAAATATAAATAAATATAAAGATAAAAATATCAGAAATTTGTCGTTACAATTCGCAATGTCTCACAGAGCTCTATTCTGCGATAAATTAAAGAAGTAAATTAAAATCAAGTTATATATTAATTATACAATTAAATTACAAATATGATTGATGGAATCATTTGAAATGGAGTTTATCTATATAATTAAGTTACAAATGTAATTGATGAAATTATTTGAAATGAAGTTTATCTGATGAGTAAATTGACTTAGTAATGGAAATTAAAACTAAAGATTAAAAAAGTTAATTGTGAATGACTAAAAAATACAGTTGGTCTTTACAATATGTTTATCTTCTGACTGACTAATACTTAGCTTCGTCCAGTTATTATGTAACCATGCCATCGTATTGGGACCACCACTGGAACCGTTTCTGATTGTTCCCAAGTTAGTATCTGTTGGGTTTATCGAGGGCTTATTTGGTTCATGAAGTATTAGTTCCCTCAGATTAGTTTGGTACAGCAACATGTTTTCTTCAATCAGTCGTGCAGATTTATAACATGAAAAGAGGAATAAACTAGTCTTAGAACAATGTATATTGCTGCTTAAATAATATTCAACGGAATATCATATGAACATCAGTGACAATGTGTGTTATGATGAAGCAATCTACAAATTGAAAATTTAGTGGTAAACGCAGATATAATCCGCAACTTAAATTACAATGTTAAGTTGAGCAGACAATAAGCAAACACTATAAATAATTACTGTTACTCAAGACATCCTTTTCTTTACTTTAAAATATAAAATTCAAAAGAAAATAATGACTGAAATATAAAATTCGAAAAAAAAAATAATGGAATGACGTTCCAATTCAGTGACTCTGGGTAAATTTAAATAAAAGCAAACTTTAAATTTGATGATAATCAGAGAAATAGAGGTACACCTCTAACAATGAGTTTTATGACTCAAAATAAGTAAGTACTATCACTTTACTTAGGCCCTTGGCGCATAATAGAAAACTGAGCGCAATTGCGCCTCAATTCAATTAAAGATAAAAATAATATAATCACTATCTTCCATCGGGGTAGAAATCAAGATAAAATATAAATCTAGATAAATTTGCTTATGTGATATTAACCTCTCATGAATGCAAAATAGTGTCGGTACATCAGGATTGAGACTAGACAGGGCGAGTGCTAATAATTATATGCTTGATGTAACAAATAAAATTAAAATTTAATTAAATGAACCTGAAAAGAAAAAATATTAATACCAGCAATACTATGAGGGAAAATTCGGAGAAATTCTGCTGAAAATTCAATTTACTGCCTTTGCAGGAATATATAGAATTTACTCCGAGAATTAACCCAAATAATACTGTTCAATTTGAATGAAAATACGTAAAAAGTGTGCGTGACCACTGAACGATAAAATAATTATGATCTCCTTAAATTTGGACTAAGCTTCTTTCATTATATGAATTTGATTAATGAGAGACGCAGATATTCACCAATAAATCGGTAATATTACCCAAACTGTCACGACAATAATTTAAAAATATTAAAGATGTAAGCGAATTAAAAGTGGAATATAAAAATGCTAAATTCTTGCTTCAGTCCGATAAGACTAAGCGAATGATAAACAAATATTAATTATGTATTTAAAAATAAATGAATCAGTTAAATATATTGCAAGATGAATTAATTATTTCTAGATTAAACAAAAACACTCACCCGTCAACGTGTTAACACAAGATAAAACATCTCGTATTCAAAATTCAAGACGTTGGACAAATTTGCTTGCCGATGTTTTATTGGCTAATTTATAACATGTGATTAACACTATAAACCATGTAGCGTCAAGTAATATAATACCCAATATTAAATATAGTAATCTATAGCAAAATAAATTCACGAATTGTAGGTTCAAAATAGCATACTAGTGCTTCAAAAATCGTTATTCACACTAAATAAACCGATTCGTGAATAGATGTTACTGGCGACTTAAATATTAAATAACGAGAATCATTTGCAATTGAACTCACATTTTAGTGTAGTGGAGCATATATTCCGTTACAAATGTAGAGTTATGGCGGAGAATTCAAGAGGCATGATAAGAAATAATTCCGGAACTTATTCAAGATTTGTTGACCTCGATTCGTACAGGCTTAGTTCGGTTATTGACAAAAATGGAGTAATGACAAACATTAATTTGTGATTTTAGTTTTTGTTTAAGTATTTTTCTGTTAAATAGAACCCTACAAAACCTGTCTCCTTGGTTGACGATACGGCAATTTTAAACTGATTTCCTTTCAAAAATCTCACGAATTTATCATCGTTTTGTTCCTTGCCTATTTTTCCTTCTACTTTTTTAAACCAAATTTTATTGACCTATGTATTTATGTACTGCATAATAAAGTTTCTCTTGTATTGCCAAATACTGTTATTATTGTTAATAAAATAAATCATTACTCGTCTGTGTCTTATTTCTCACAATATGAAAACGTTGAAAGAAAAATAACAATTTTATAAATTTTTTATTAAATTATACCATGCGTTGAAAAAACCTTCATTATGGCTTACCGGCATTGATAATATGGCAGAGTAAGGTAAAAGCGCAACGTATCAAAAATCATGAAAAAGCCACAAAATGTTATTTTGGTGTTCCGATTTTAAATTCGCTAGCTGTGCTGTACACCCCACATAAGATTGCTTTATCACGAATGCAAAATGGAAAAAAAGTTAAACAGCCGATCGAAAAACGTTCCGAAAAAGCGTCAGAAAATAAAAGATGTACTTCTACGAAAATAATAAGTTAGTAATCTAGGAAGAAGGAGTACGAATGGCGTGTGTGACTATTTCAAGGGGGAAATCGCACCACATGGTAAATTTTCAATTTATTCAATGTTTAATAAATGTATTAATAGTAGAAGTGTTTATCATGCTATCTTAACTTTCGCATTGTAAAGTTAGCTCTTGTTGCGTTAGCGATCTAACTAATATTTTTCTGCTGCTCATTTTTTTATTGCGTGTCTTTCTGCTAAAATTTAGCTGCTGCGCGACTTAGTCAGATATATGAGATCCAAAATTGGTACACTCTTTTGATGCAATAGTTCTATTAAGTATTGATTGTAAAATATAAGCAAGTATGTTATAATTCATATTATTATAAACGTTAAAATTTCAACTCACATAAAGTAAATTTCTTCCCAACATTTGTACAAACATTGCTTATTTTGTCAAAAAAATACGCTCGAACTATTACATAATAGTATCGTGTGGCCAGCACGCAATCTTAGGGTAATTGTAGGAGTGATGGACCAGTAGGAGAGACGGACCATTTTAACTTTTGCGGACTTGTGGCAACGTCGCGCTCTGCGTATTAGTCAGGTGCATTACGAATGTCGTGGCGGTCACACGCCTTTTTGGTCCACGTGGTTTTCGAAAGATTTACGGCATTTATTTAAAAAAAACTTATTTTTACCTAGCGAAAATTTTTTCGGTGCTACTTGCAAAGTGCAATAAAAAGATATCAGGTAAGTTTAGCCTTAATTTCTAGTTATGTTTGCATCATTTGTTATGTTATCGTGTACCTAACCTTAAATTTCGCCATATTTAATAAAGCAGAGTTTTACAATCGACTGGTCCATCTGTCCTCTACCAAATAGGAGTGATAGTCCTCTACCTAGTAGGAGTGATGGACCAAGTAAATTTCTGTTAAACTAACTTGCTAACGTGATGTCACATAATAGGTACCTATTCAAAACCAAAGTATAGTTTTTTTTTATAGAGAAATGCCGAATGTGTACAAAAGAAAAGTGGGTTCAAAGCCTAGAGGCCTTTGGACCATTGAAAATTTAAAAAAAGCGGTAAATGCTGTCATATCTAAAGAAATGGGAGTAAACGAAGCTGCGAAAAGGTTTGAAATTCCCAAGACCACTCTAAAACGAAGACTAAAAAAACCAGATTTTGAAAAAGATAAGCGATTGGGTCCAGATTCATCCCTAGGACACACTACAGAACATAAGCTGGTTTTACACATCAAAAAATTGCAAAAATCCGGTTTTGCGCCTACCAGAGATGAAGTCCGATGTATGGCTTTCAAGTTAGCGAAGCAGCTTGAAATTTCAAACAAATTTAATCAAGAAAGAGTTAAAAATTACAAAAATGTGCTTGTCTTTTTAATTTGAGTTGTTATTTTCTTGTTTCAGAGATGGCTGGGTATAAGTGGCTTGAATCTTTCTTAAGAAGGAATCCTGAGATATCGATACGCAAGTCAGAAAACACTTCCATAGCTCGCGCAAAAGCAATGTCAAAAGAAGTAGCAGAGCGCTATTTTGAAGAATTGGGTAATAACTTAACTAATAATGGCCTATTCGATAAGCCTGGCTCAATTTTTAACTGCAATGAAACCGGTCTACAGTTAAACACAAGACCCGGTCACGTTTTAGCAGCAAAGGGGTCTAAAAATGTGCCTAGTATTAGTTCCGAAGAGAAGGGTGAGACTATCAGTGTCCTGTCATGAATAAATGCCGAAGGTGGCTATTTGCCACCTTACTGTATTTTTAAAGGGAAAAATCTTCAAAATGAGTGGCTTGACGGTATGCCACCATGATATAAAATTCGAATGTCTGAAAAATCAGCTTATGTTTCTTCAGACATTTTTTTCGACTGGCTCAAAAACCATTTCTTTCCTCGAAAACCGCCTACAAAGGTTTTAAATATTCTTGAGGGACATGCATCCCATACAACTCATTTTGAGATGTTAGAATTTGCTGAACAAAATGATATAATTCTCTATTGTTTACCACCTCATACTACTGCCGTTTTGCAACCTCTGGATCGTGCTTTTTTTTAAGCCTTAAAGGCCTATTCCTATCAAGCGGCAAGAAATCTCAAAAGGGCTAATCCAGGTCAAAAGATAGGGCGTTTACAGTTCGGCAAACTGTTAGGTGAAGCTTGGGGAAAGTCGGCTTCTGTACAAAATGCCTTATCTGCATTTAAGTCAACTGGCATTGCACCTCTTGATCCAAGCGCAATACCTGAGTACGCATACTTGACAATAATTGACGATACCACTAATGAGAAACCTGATAGCGTGGCTAAAACTGACGTAATATCAGAACCAAACACCCCAATAATTTGTAATAATGGTATCTCCGAATCAACCCAATCAACAAGTAGACAAGAAGATCAAATAACTCCAGGAAAAGCTTTAGAGCAAATTTCTCCAGTACCTGCTATAAGAAATGAAAAATTACTGTCAGTTCGCAGAAAAATACTAGCCAGTAACGTTCTTACATCCAGTGAACACATAAAATTTAGAAAAGAAAAGTTTTTGCAAAAAAGTTAAAAGCAAAAAATTGAGAAGCCGAAGGAACAGACGAAAACTAAAAAATCAATTCCGAATAAGTTAAAGTTAAGAAAAACGTCTAGAAGTTCCAGTTCAACCGAACAAGATTTAAGTTTGGATAGCTCCTCTGACGATGAAAATATTAGCGATTATGAAAACGGGTGCGTGGGGTGTGGAGAAGACTATCGCAAAACAAAAAAATCAGAAGACTGGATTAAGTGTTTAATACGCGGTCGTTGGTTACATGAAAGGTGCACCTCATTTTTAAATCTGTGCGTTCAGTGCAGCAAACATGCTGCGAAGAAAAAGTGATTGCTTTAGCTTATATTTATTTGTTCTAAGCATTTTTTTAATATAGGACTTAAAATTTTATTTAGTTATGCCAGCAATGAGGTTATAGAGTACAAATGGAACATTTCTCCTAATTTTTGTGTTTTTTAATAAATAATTTGGTTCAAAAAAATATTTTGTGTCTTGTTTTATTTGTTGAAGCCATTGGACCATCTCACCTCTAGTGAGTGGTCCGTCTCACCTCCAATGTAGAGGAGAGATGGATTTTTACACCTTCCATATTTTTTGTTTATGATTCTTTAGGTAAGTTTTGTATCCGAAGTAGCAATATGCCAAAGTGTAAGTTATACATATAGCACATAACTGGTAGTTAGACGGTTTTCGAAAAGTACAGATAAGAAACATAGATCACTTCAAAGAAAATGTGGTCCATCTCTCCTACAATTACCCTAACTGTGTCACTCTATGTATGTGGCATGTAGGAACTCAAGAGTTAGAAAAATAGTTTGACATATAGTAGCCAATAAAAGAACGTTCAACTATTTTCCTTAGAAAAATAGTAACTACGTAGTTTCAGTCTTAAGTAAATAATAATTTAATTTATATTGGCACAAAATGTGTGTAATTGGTCATAAATCAGTGGATTTATTTTGTTGCATTTTTGCATTGAGCAAATTATTGCTCCTAATTGGGATAGTTATAAATATTAGTTTTATTTCTCTCTTGAGAATTACATGATTTTTAATATAAAATTTAGGTTTGTGTTAAAATGTACTTTCCTATTATTTCGTTTTTCCGACACTGACCTGAAAAAAATATTTTTGTAGGTAGGAAACCGTATTATTTCTCAATCGATTTGTAAGTAGTCTTTGCATGTAGGCGTAGTCATTTTCTTGACAACTTCTTGATCTTGTCTTGATCTTGTCTAGATTTCAGGACAAGTTCAAGACAAGAAATGATCCTTGTTTTTCAAGACAAGACAATAAGTTACTTCTCAAGCTCAAAACTTCTTTAAAACAAACCAAGAAAATCTTGAAACTTCTTGAAAATATAGGATTAAAAAAACTAATTTGTTTGCTAGTTTATTGAAAAAAAAAACAAAGCATAGAAACATTTGTAATGGAAGGTAAAAAAATTATTATGTAAAAAATAACTTTTTTATTTCCAAAGTCTTTTTATGATTTTTGGATATGTGGCCTAAGGTATTGGGACCAAAAAGTACTTTGCAAAGCGAGTCTTTTTCAGTGGCGGGCGGCTAACTGAAATAAATATGTAAAAATTGCCAAAAAAAAACATTTGAAAGAGGTCGTAATATTGACTATTAAAAAATCAAGTCAATACGAACAAAATTAAAATTGATATTTTAATTTTGGTAAAACTTTGTCTTGTGGGCTTTAATGCTTAATGACTTTTTATTTGCAAAGGATTTTTTATCATTTTATGACCTAAGCTATAGGAATCAAAAAGAACTTTGCTAAGCGGATCTACTTCAGTGGCGTACAGAAATTTTGATTTTACCTAAATTTTTGAAATTAAGAAAACAATTTATTTGTCAACACATATATGGAGCAACGAACTGTAAAATAATACTATTCTGACCGCGTGACCCTCGATTCCAGGCATAAAGCATAAACATCTCATCAACCAATTTCATACCGACTTTTAAACGACTTTTTTGGCAATGTATCAAGAAACGACTTTTAAGTGGGGATTCCCCTTTTGTCAAGATGTCAAGAATTTTCTAGATTTCTTGAGTCAAGACAAGACACCAACTCTCAAGAAATGGTCAAGACAAGATTTTTTTTTTATTTCTTGAAAATATTTCAAGACAAGACAAGAAATTGCAGGTCAAGACAAGATTTCTTGTCTTGCCGATCCCTATTTGCATGGTTTTATAAAATATAAAAAGAACACTGCAGCATTTTGTGTTCAAAATTAAAAAGTATATAAATATGACAAGAGGCCTCCTGTCTCTAAAGATGTTTCCATTTCATAAGAGAGAGGGCTTCTTGATGTACCTACGGTCTCGAATTGCAGATCATATTTTGCGCTGAATGGGGAATTTCCACTTACTAGTGTTTTGATTTATGAACTTTGTAAGTGAAGTTTTCAAATTATACACATGTTTCTAAATCGTTGTATTCATGATTACTTTACTCGAATGACAGATAACCTACAAACAGCGGTTGTTTTTTTATGGTAGTGGCACATTCACTAAAGGGAGATCCTATGGCGTTTGACGAGCGGTGTGTGTGCGAAGATGTTGAGTGACACGGTTCTTGAATAGTTGTAGATTGTAATTAGAGGGAAACTGAAGTCCTGGGACTGAGTTCCACAGTGATGCAGGGCGCCAGACAAAGGAGTTTTTGTAAAGCGATGTTCTAGGTGTTCCCAGTTGAACGACGAACTTGTGCGCACTTGCCGTCTGTTGTGACTGTCTGACAGGTGTTGCCAGAGGCGGGATGGGCATGCCAAATCCTGGAAATCCTGAAGGTATTTGTAAAACAGCGACATCTCGGCCACATATCCGCGGAGTTCCAGACTATCCAGATTTCGGGTCAACTCCGGGTCGCCGACGAGACGCACAGCTCTCTTCTGAACGGAATCAAGCAGCTTTAGGGTGTGATTTGGTGCGGCATCCCAGATGTGTGAGCAATATTCTAGGCACAGTCTTATATGCGCTTTGTAGAGCAAGAACAACTGCTGCGGTGTATATATTTTTTGTTGCGAAATAGCGCACCAAGCTTTTTTCTGGAAGGCTGATTTTGCGATGTTAGCAACGTGGTCATGCCAGGGCATATTCCTGTTGACCGAGACACCCAGTAATCCGATTGATGATGAAGGGATGATCGATCCTGCCATAATGATGGCAGGGCCCGCCGTATTGGCAATCTTGGTAAATGTGGCTGCTTGGATCTTCGCTGCTTTGGTCTTCGCTGCATGAACTAACCCAAACTAACCAAATTTCTGTCGTCCGAAGTTTGGACTTTCTCCATATCTTGATGAATTGCTGTAATCTGCTCCTGTCTGAGAGTCTTAGGTAATAAATCTCAGTCGCTGGTAAAGGTTTTTCTGACCTAAATTGGGAGACAAGAGTACTGCCATCTGCAAAACTGTAAACAGGATTATTCGTTTCGGTCAGCAAGTCATTAATATAGATGAGGAGCAGAGTTGTTGAAAGTATTGCGCCCACCCTGAGGCACGCCCGCGTTAATGGTGAATGTGTCTGAGATGTGTGCATCAACTGCAACGTGCAGAGATCGGTTCTTACGGAAACTGGCAAGCCAGCTGAAGAGAGAGGCTGAAAGTCCGAAGGACGGCAGTTTGTTGAGCAATCCGTTATGTCGAATGCCTTCGAAATATCCAACGCAATCGCTCGAGACTCTCCATAGTTTTAAATTACCATACTCAATATATGAGTGACATCGGCCAATATATCTGCTGTGACCTTCCAAGGAGATGGATAAACATCTTTTTGGTAAGACAGAAAAAAAGGTCTGGAAGAACGGGTGTTTGTTCGTTGGAGCAGTTCTTTAACACGATGGCAGGTATTCCGTCTAGTCTGGTATTTTGTCTATCTAGTTCTTTAAGGATTTTACGAATATCCCGCTGATAAAACTTGACTTCTGTCATGGTAGTGTTGATGTTCGATATTGTCACATATACGCTCCTACCGCTTGTTGCCTATGGACCTGACTTCGTTGCAGTAGTTGCGCTGTGCTCTTTCAGAAGACGGAGCTCAGATATAGGTAGTTGGGAGAGATGGATAGAAACACTCGGTGTAAAAAAGGCTTGGTTTATTAACTTCAGGTTGAGTATAGAAGGTTGTAAGTATTACCAAAATATTCGGGAATGCATATCTCGTAAGTCCCCTGGGATATTCCTCGCGAAAATGTTAACCACGAACAACAGCGAGAGAGAGAGGGAGAGCTAGCCTGAAGGGCTGTGACAATTAGACTGACGGGCGAATAGATTGTTTGGTCTGGCTGAATATTTAGTTACGTAGTTTACTTTTTATATGTAGTTAATTTAAATATCACTTTGCCTTATGGCGTTATTAATTTTCACTGATTCACTTTTAAGGCGTGCCTGATCAGAGGGGCTTTTCCCTTTCGGTAGTTCGCACTGATAGGTCTTTTTTAAACGTGCCTGATCAGAGGGGCTTTTCCCTTTCGGTAGATCGCACTGATAGGTCTTTTTTAAAATGAGAGCTTTGATCTGCCAGAGGGGCTTTTCCCTTTCGGTAGTTCGCACTGGAGATCAAAGTCTGCCGGTATGGGCTGCTGCACAGCTTTTTATACCAAACTTTGACCTCTAATTCGAGTATTGTTTTGAATTGTCAACAAGGTTAATCATAACAGTTTATATTTTAATTAACAACAATTTATAATTGCGATTCAAGGTTAAGTTCAAACTTTCCACTGTATGATTTTATGTTAGTTGACAATATGGTGAGGAAACCTGTGCCTTGGGGGATGTCTAAGGTAGAGTGCGATAACATTTTGGCGATCATGTTTGATTTTTCTTTGGCTGTAGGCGCCATGATGCCACGTTCGTCGGTTAAAGGTGGGAGAGACGTTTTTGTATAGTTATTACTTTTTGCCTTTGCTGCCGACCAGAAATTCCTGGAGCTACTGGGGCATTGCAAAAGTATATACCTGGTCCTTTAATTGTGCTTGTCCCTAGTTTCATTGATCACACGTTTGCATTCGTTTCTCGCTTCGACAAATTAATTGCGATTTTCGGCGGAATGATTTTGCTGCCAGTATTTGTAGGCTTGCTGTTTTCTACCTACAGCTCTTTCACATCTTCTGTCGAACCTGGACTTTCCTTTTGACGGTAACATGATGGAATTTGAGATGTATGCTTCCATTCTTGAGGAGATTACTTGCGTAATCTCTTCGCAGCAGACTGATGGGTCGGCAGTGTCAAAGCAGACGTCGAGCCAAGGAAAACCTAGGTAAAACTCCCTTAGATCATCCCAGTTTGCAGAATTACTGGCATTCCGAAGGACGCCTAATATAAGACTAAATAAATACAAATTGTCATAATCGTTTGGAGAGGATTATTTTCAACGGGCAACCCCGGTATAATAAAGAAAAAAGAATCTAACAGCGTTGAAAAAACCATTGGGAAAGTGTTAGAAGAACATGCATATTAAAGCCTTTATAAATATTGATCACAAATATGATAATAGCATTTTTTTATGCATGTGATATTTTAATGCTATTTTCTTGCAAGGCTTTTTCAAACGAGCAAATTCTAATGTTTTTATTTTCCATGTGTGCACATGGTGTAGCCGGATTCCATATCTTCTTGTAGTCTATTGGAATTAAAAATATTCAACATCATAACTACTATTATAAGAAGAGCTAAAATGTTTAATATGTTTAAAATATTTTTAAAAAGATGATTGTTTAGCCGCTTGGAATTCTGCAATTTAATTAATGATATTAAATGTTTTAGATTTATTGTCTTAAAAATTGAAATTACGTCTTATATACCTACTTAAAGACAACTTTTCCTTATTATTTGCAATGCTCTATTTATAAAATTATGCGATTTTCTATGCTGTAGATTATAAGGTCACACATTAAAGACTCTATGTAATGTTGTTTTTTTTGGACATGATCAAGATTTTGTGTACTCAGAATATCAAATTTAATAGCGGTCTCATTTTGCATATTTATCAGCCTTATCTAGTCTGGTGTAATCATTGCAATGAATATTGGTCATAATAATTGAAAGCGATCACGTGATATCGCATCGCATACCAATTTAATATTAGCGGCGGCCCTGTTTTGCCAGAACATTTTTTTATGCGGAAGAGGTACGTAAACACTAAGCAGCAAAACACTCATAAAAGCAAAAGTACGGCTTTCTTTCAACAAAAAATGTAGAAAGAGGTTTGTCATCGTCACTTTCCTAGCCAATTTTCAGAACCCGACAAATGATTGACTTTCGTCCCCCGAATCTTCGTCAGTCTCGTCAACTACGTTGGCATTTTCCGGTGGAAAGATACCAATGTTAAGGCGGGCTCCCATTCTTGTGTATTTGGCAAGTACGCAAATATTTGTGTACTTGGGCATACTTGGCAAGTACATCAAGTTCCAAAGTCAATTTGACAAGTGCAGCGCTCCCACTACTCCTGTAATTGACAAGTACGCCAATACTTGTGTACTTGGCAATTAAGCATTTTCTCGATGATTCAGTGTTCATTTTCTTTCGATCATGGATAGTCGCACCGCTGCAGCTGCAGCGTTTGTGGTAGTAGCTGACAGCTATATTGTGACGAGGAGAAAAAAGCGTAGAAAGCAAAAAGAAGAAGAAGAAAGAATGGAGAATTTCCCGCGAATGTCCTATACCGACTTCGAATTTCTACAGATCGAGAAGTTCAAAAACGACTTCTTGAGACCACTCCATTGAAAAAACTCACACCACGTGCACACGCGACCGAAGTCAAAAACAGAATAACAATATCAACTGCCGAAATATTTGCGGGACAAGCAGGCAAGTAGTGAGAGTGCATCAACAAGTATGCACTTGTCAAATACGCAAATAATTGTAATCACTTTGACTCGCCTAATTTTTACCGACAGTCGCCGGGACTGCGCCAGTAACCAATAATTGTACAAATATTGGCCGAGTATACCACTTCCACTACTTGGCAAATATGAGCAATTGACAAATATTTTGCCAAATGCACGAGAATGGGAGCCCGGCTTTAAATGATCTTTTAATGCTAAAATATTAGGAAAAGTAGACTATTTTTGGTAACGCCTATGGTCACTGCGTTTTTATAGTCTTTGCGCCTGCTCTGTGCGGTATAACCGAGGTTGTGTGTTATGAAACATTTCAGAATGAGCTATATAAAAATGATTTTGAGACATTTTTCTCACTATATGATGTTTAAAGACTTTGCCAATAACTTTTCAATCAGATAAGTATTACTAGAATTTTGCTACCATTTGCTTTTTTCTTCAGAACAATTATTTTTGCAAACATCAAACCAAACTTGAAGAGAGTACGTATAAAGATAAACAAGGCCTTTCCTTCTGGATTAATCATTTCGGTGGCGCAATCATTTTAGCAGACAATTTCTGGAACCAAAACGTTTCCGAATAAACCATATAGGAATAAGTTTTAATGGTCTCCTGATAACGAACAGCTAGCGAAACACGTGTCAAATGCGAAAATTCTGTTTCTTTATTGTGGATAAAACCGTTTTGTAGTGCATGTTGCCGAAGATTCCAAACCCCAACTTAGAAAAAAGATGTTTCTTATTTTGCTCTTGTTATGGTTGCCTAATTTATTTTTGTATGTTGTAAGCTAGTTTTTATTACGATTGGCTTAGACCTTATTAGTTCCTATTTAACTTCGTTTATTATTTAGATTAATATTATTCTCAAATATGGATTTAAATGAATTTATTAATACAATATGTGTTAGAGCTAAATAAAATTATCCATTGTATATGGAGATGTAGAACACTTTTAAAAGTTATTCGAGATCTATCAGTTAATGAATTTTGTACTTTTTCCAATAAATTGGAATACAATATATAACTTGCCGGTGATGGTCAATAGTTTCTCTTATTTGCACCAACCCAAATCTTCTAATGAGAAACACGACTTAAAATGTGCGGTCAATTCTATTTTTTTTATTGTAAATGATGTTTAATATTCCAGCAGAGATAATAAAATACAAATTAATATAAATAGCTCAGCCCGCGTTGCCAATAAAATAATGTATAAATTAGTATAATTCTTAATAAAGCACACCTGCCTATTTTCCTAACGATTTCGAATAATAGGGTGGTATGCTACAACATGGACACAAATTACTACCTATCAAGGAAGCAATAATTTTGTCTGTAAATCAGCTGACAGCAGATTATTTTCAAAGTGATTTTCCGCCACTTGGCAAACAAGCAGTTGCAATTTTCTGTAATTTTTCTGTCAATTGAAAGCTGAATAGACGGAGTAGAAACTTCAATAAACTGGTCCGTATTCAGAGGCTTGGTTTTTTTTTGTACTTAAGAGTAATATTAGCTTAATGACAATTAGGTATGGTAAAATGGCAATTTTGTTGTTGTTAATATTTGAAATAGTTTTGGTTATATAGCTTGCATTAGACTAAACGCAGTTATCGATTATAATTGGCGATTTTAACGCGGGAAGTATCAACACTGACAAAATCCCAAACACAGGAACTTTTGGTCTCGGCTTAACAAATGAAAGAGGAGAAGCTTTAATAAATTATCTCCAAAAATAAAACTTATTCTGCATGGACACCTTTTTTAAAAAAAATCAGGAAACTGCAGATGATGGACCTGGAGACGCCCAGACTATAAAACCAAAAACGAAATAGTCTGCCGCATCAGCAATAAGAAATATGTATAATCGCAGATGCGACAGCCCTAAATAAATTCGATTTAGGGAGCGACCATAGACTGATTAGGCCCAAAGTAGTTATCAATCCCAAACTGGAAAGGAATAAATTATTGCACTTACAAAACGTTCCATTACTAATAGAATTAAAACATGAAGACAAATACCAAAAAGCACTCAACAAAAAACTCTTGCCGCCAACCAAACTGATTGCTATGGGAATTAATGAGTTGGAAAACAAGATGTAATCAGACATTAGAACAGCCACAAAAATGATACGCAACACTAAAAAACAACAGAACTGCAGATTATCTCTACGAAACAGGGAATTGATGGACGAACGAAGAAATATGAACAAAACACAACTGAATATACCGAATTAAACAAACAAATTAGAAAAAGTGTAAGAGGAGACATCAGGAATCATAACACGGCGCTTATAAAAAAACAGCAATTGAAATCAATAGAAATATGAAAATTGTAAGATCGACCAATGCAATCGAAAGAACACGAATACACCAGTTGAAAAATTAAAAAGGAGATATTGTACAAGAAAGCAACGAACTTACCCACGTAGTTCAAACCTTTTATGAAAACCTATACTCCACATTAAATCAAAAACCAATCGACTCTCACTCCATCGAGGTCACAGATGTCAGCACAGAAGACATAACTGAAATCTCCAATGACAAAATTGAACTTGCCCTTTAACAAATGAAAAATGGTAGAGCCCCTGGTGTAGATAGTATCACCAAATGAATGATACAACCAGGTGCAGCAACTCTAGAATCTATGAACATTCTCTTAAACAAATGCCTACAAAGTGAGACAATTCCCGACAACTGGAACAACGCACAAGTCATCCTCCTGTATAAAAAGGGCGATCAATATTAAGAACCATCGACTCATAAGTCTCCTTCAACATCCATATAAATAGCTCACAAAAATAATCACCAACAGACTAACTAATAAATTCGACAGCTATCAACCTCCGGAACAGGCGGGTTTTGGAAAAGCTTATGGCACATTCGAGCAGATTCAAAACATCAGAACATTAATTGAAAAATGCAATGAATATATTATAACAATGCACTTAGCTTTCAATGATTATAAAAATGCGTTTGACTATGATGAGTTGTAGGCCATATTTCAAGCGATGGAAAACGCAAGGAATAGTTTCGAGATATAGAAATCTTATTACACACATAATTATATGAAAATGCTACATTAAAAGTAAAAATCCAAAATCCCGCCCGATTGCTGTTCAGAGAGGGGTAAGACAGGGAGACACTATCTCCCCAAAACTCTTCACACTAGCACTGGAGGATGTTTTCAAGCAACCTAACTGGGACCATAAAGGTATCAATATTGATGGCCGATATCTTAGTAACCTTCGCTTTGCGGATGACATCGTGCTAATCAGCAATGACGTGGATGAGTTGCGGGGTATGCTATCAGAACTGAAAACAGCTTCGAAGAAAGTAGGTTAAACAATTAATTTAACGAAGATCAAAATCCTTGCCCCAGAAGAAACACAAGTTCGGATAGGAAATCAAATAGTAGAAAGGGTTGAAGAGTATATTTACTTAGGTCACCAAATAAAACTAGGAGTAGAAAACCAACAAGCCGAAATTAACAGAAGAATTCGAATGACTTGCGCCGCTACTGGAATGCTCAACAACGTTCTTAAATAGGATTTTTAAGAAATACCCATAAATCTGAAGTCTAAAGTTTTTAACGTGTATCCTCCCGGTACTCACCTACGGACTGGAGACAACAACTTTGACTTCTAGAGCTGTTAACAAACTTCGGACAAAACAAAGGGCTATAGAAAGACTCATGATGCTGGGCGTCAGCCTTCGGGACCATATACGAAATGACGAGATCAGACGACGAATGAGGGTGGAAGATGTAATGAAACGAGTTGCCTCACTGAAATGGACCTGGGCAGGGCATGTTGCCAGGCAAGATAACACACACTAGACAAGACACATCATGCAATGAAGACCAAGACTGCAAAAAAGGAGTGTAGGATGACCCCTCAGAAGATGGATGGACGACATTGAAGAAGTGGCGGGTAGACTGGTATCAAAAAGCCAGAGAGAGAGAAGAATGGAAGAGAGGGGGGAGGCCTATGTCCAGGAGTGAATGTCGAAGGGCTCATAAAGAAGATAAAGAAGAGACTAAAAGTTTTCAAAATATTAAACAATCCTTAATATTTAATTGGCATATAATTAGTTTGTGTAACGTTGTAAATGTTACAAAAATCAATAGTGCTCTTTTTCCCATTTACTGGTGGATCTGTGTTGTCGATAGTCTCGCTACCTTACTTCCATGTACAATCCACCCATATCGAGAAATGTTCCAAGTCACTCGAAGGATGACTCCGTTTGGAGCGTCCTCTTGACAGATGTGGTATATATCCTGCTTTGCGGGAATTGGTGAGCCCTTCTTGTCTGGACACTCAAGACGAGCAGACAGACAGATCAAAGCAAATTGCTTAGAAATGATAGTATTTATATTTATTTCTACTCTCGTTTGCTATTAAAAACTAGTTGCCGCATTTTTGATATGGCTTCCAAAAATTAGCGTCTACTTAGCATCCGTATGATATCATAATAATCCAGTGCAATCCTAAAATGCAAACAAAATAGGTACAATTCAAATGGGTCTATATGTTTATCAAATAGGCATCTAAAGTTATAGTGGTGCCTGAATTCTGTATACGACTTTATTATATAAAATATGGCATAAAAAACATGTTACGTACAAATATTATTCATTGTAATTTTAAATTAGGAAACAAAGGTAACATTATGTTAATAAATTCTGCAAAGCTGGTCCTGTTACATTCATATGCTTCAGAATATATCGAATAGAAAAATAGCTTCATTGCTCATAGATATGTGGTGCACAAGAGTCGTGCGAACTTTTGTCATTTTGGTGATTGTTTTATTCCCATTGCCTACATGCTTTTTGGTCACGAATCGGCTAGATAATTTAAATGGATCCCACAACGCTCTAAAAATGTTTGATTCAGGTAATTTTTAAAGAAGTCTTCTTATTTTAGTCTCTGGTAGATGGAAAATGTATATTAATACATTTCATTCCTTTGCATAGTGGTAAATAGGTTTGGAAACATGTCGAGTTTGTTTTAAATTTTACGTTATTGCTAAAATAATAGAATACAAATCATGCGTCAACTTTATTACTTTAAATGGAGTTTCAGTGAGGCAACTCTTCTAAATATCTAGATCCAAAAATTTGCCTTTTTATTATGATAAGCTCCTGTAAATTTTAGTTTAACTTAGAGGAAAAATGTTAGCAGTTTCAAATCTAAGTTGCTAATGGCATGTCCAATCCGGTTTGACTGAAAGTTCTCCTTTTTCGGATATATCTTATGAAACCGGAAGTTGGTATGCCTAGATAGTTCTTTAAAACTGCATTCAATTCATCAGTAATTCAAACAATTTAGAATCTACAGGGACTTCAATTCACTTTTCAACGATATTTTAAAAATAGTAAAATTTTGAAATTTATTTAAGATTATCATTTTTGGTAGAATTCGAATATTTCATTAAAAAAGCTGACAGCTACCCAGCGTTTTTTATTCACACTACACATTAAAAATATTTATACGTGTCTCAATGGCTAAGGTCGGAAATTGTCCATTCTGCATATTATATTTCGATGTTTCAAGACCTTATAAATTTCCCGAAATTATACTGGGATGTTTCTAAAAGATCTGTACAAAATCCATCCATCCATGGCTCTACAACCCGGGGCGGGTCTTGACCGCCTCAACAATTATTCTCTTCCATGAAGGTCCTTGCGGATATTATCCCGCCATCGAAGTTTTGGGCGCCTTTCTCGTCGGTATATTGTTGTTTGAGGTTTCTTCACAGGCCATTTTAATTAGCCTTGAGTCATTACTTCTCTGAACATGTCCCAGCCATCCTAATCTGTTTGACTTGATTTCTTGTACTATACTTGGGTTATTATATAGTTCATATACTACGTTGTTCATGCCCATCCTATACCGTAACGTTTGTTGATCACAGACGGCTCCAAATATTTTTCCAAATTTCTTTCTTTCAAAACGATTGAGTAGTAACGTGTCTTGTACGATCATGGTCCATGTTTCGCTAGCATAAGTTACAACTGGTCTTATAATAGTTTTATATAATATATTTAGTTTTGTTTGTCTGGTTAGGATTCTTGAGAAATAATTGCTGGGTTGCGTAGTAGCATTAATTTCCTTGTAGTATGCGCTGTCTTATTTCTACTTTAACGTTATTATCTGATGTTATTAATGTCCCTAGGTAGCGAAAAGACTGTACGTGCTCGAAGTTGTACTCATCCATGGTAACATTTTGTCGTATTCGATCTCGTCTTGTACTTCGTGTCATATGCATACACTTCGTTTTCTCCTCGTTGACTTTCAATCCCATCTTTTGGGCCCCTTTTTCGAGTTTTATAAAGGCTTCCTTTATGCTAATTGTATTTCTTCCCTCAACATCTAGATCATCTGCATACGTTAGAATCAGTCTGGGTCCGCTATTGCGGAAGAGGCTCATACTTAGTTCGGTTCGTCTTATCACCTTCTCTAAGGCTAGGTTAAATAAAGTTGATGACAGTGCATCCACTTGTTTAAGACCAGTTATATCAAATATTTCGCTGTATTGACCTTCTACTTTAATTGTACCGTATGATCCTTCAACGCATACTTTAATCATTCTTATGAATTTGCTGGGTATTCCAAGTTCTTCTAGTGCTGACCATAAGCTTGCTCTGAAAATACTGTCATACGTCTGTTTAAAGTCTACGAATAGATTGTGTAAATCTCTATCGAATTCCCAGCATTTTTCTAACAGTAATTGTTGTCTTAACGTAAATAGCTGGTCTGCTGTTGATCGTTTCCTTCTAAATCCACTTTATTATTCTTCAACTATTTTTTCTGCATACGGTGTTATTCGGTTCCTAATTATATTGGACAGAAATTTATATGACGTTTTCAGGAGTGTGAAACCTCTATAGTTGTTGCGTGACATTATATTTCCTTTCTTACATATTGGTATAATAACTCCTTCTTTCCAGTTATTTGGAATCGATTCCTGTTTCTATATTTTTGATAACAGCTGATGTATGGTATCTCCTAGTTTATGTCCACCCTTTTTTAGGCATTCCGCGGGGATGCCATCTCTTCCTGATGCTTTATTTTTTTCGACAATTTCTTCTCTGGATGGTGGGTCAACCCAGACTTCAGTCATATGTCGTTTATCCTCTTCTTGATTTGTTGGGCCTTCTATATTGAGTAGGTTGTTAAAGTATTCTTTCCAGGTATTGAGGATCTCCTGTCATAAGCTCACCATCATCATTCTTAGGCATTGTAGAGGTTCTTGGGCGAAATCCTTTTTCATGTATGTTCACTTGCTTATAGAATTTTCTTGTGTCCCATGTGTTCTATCTCTTTCCAATCCATGTAGTTGTTCATTTTGCCATTCTCTTTTCTTTTTTCTCGTAAGTTTTCGCATTTTATTTCTTACATTATGGAACTTATTTGTATTTTCATCCGATGGATTTTGTTACATCTTGATTCTTGCTTCATAATTTTCCTCATTAAGTCTATGACAATCTGTATCGAACTACAGCTTTTTTTGTATTTTGTTACTCACCATGGATTTTTTTGTTGATTTCTTGAATTACTTCCTTTACTATCTTCCAAGTATCCTCTACACGTAGGATCTGTATATGAATTTCTCTGCATGCCTCTGCTATTTTTTGTTAATACTGTTTATAAATTTACCATTAATTATGATACCTTCGTCAATCTCGTTCAGGGTTTCTTTGAACAGTTCTTCTGAGAATATATTAAAAGGCAAGGGAGACAGCACAGATCTTTGTCTTACACTTCTTTAATTTTTATTTCTTCGGAATTTTGATTATCGAAACGTATGATAGCTTTTTGAATACAATATAGATTTGCTATTATTCTAGTACCCTTTTCGTATATTCCCGATATTTGGAGCATGCCAATCATTTGCTGGTGAAATACCTTATCGAAAGCTTTCTCAAATTTGACAAAGTACTTGTACATATCACAGTTGGCATCTCTGTTTCTTTCTACGACAATTTGAAAGCTAAAAAGAACTTATCTGTTCTCAGGTTTTTTCGAAAACCTAGTTGGCTGTTAGTGATTTTCTTATCTAATTTGCTGGGTATATGCTCGGTAGTAAGGCGTAGAAATATTTTCAAAATGTTGTTCATCAAGGATATTGCTCCATATTCTTCACATTTCGTTTTGTTCGTCTTTTTGAGATTGGTATAAATACAGACGCGAGTTAATCTTTGGGAATTTCACCCAGCTACAAGCTAAAATTGCTACGAGTATTTGGTCTAGTCCCGTGGCTTTACCAATTTTGTTTCTTTGGACAGCTTTCCTAATTTCATCTTCAGTAATTGTTAGGCCACTTGTTCCTGCTGTGCTGATGTTTTTATGATCTTCTCTAGTGTCATCTCCAAATAGTACCTCTACCCACCATCTTTTATTTTATGGATGGTGTCTAATTGCATCTTTCCGTTTTTATCCGTTACGATCCCAAAGTTGCTCCTTTTATATATTCCGGCTGTTCCTTTGATATTTTATGCATATTAAAGCTATCATGTTTTTCTTTAAACTACTCAATCTCTCTGCACTTCTTATCCAACCAGTTTTTTTTTGCCGAAGTGATCTTTGTTGTATTTTTGTAGTTATTCTTTGTTTTATTTTTCTTTTTTGTTTCTTCTTTTTTTTGTCATCAGATCTATATTTTCTTCTGTTTTACACTTCTTATCCTTAGTTATTGAATCTGCTCGTAAAATATTATTCATCATTCGTTTTGGAGATATTTCAATTTGTTTCCATTTCTGTTCTATGCAAACTGGTTCTTCCTCCAGGGTTTTTAGGTTTGTATTTACACCTTGTTTTTTTTTTGCAGTAGGATTTCGTCGTTAAGTTTTTCATATCAAATTGTCTTGTCATCTCTGTTTTTCTGTGTTTTCAATCTCAATTTGAACACTGGCAGTACAAGATTATGGTGGCTTGGAATATCCGCTCCTGGTTACGTTTTTGCAGATATAATTGCGTTATGAAATCGTTGATTGATAAAGACATAATCTATTTGGTTTCTTATCAGGTTTTCTCTGCTATCTTCCAGGACTTTCCAAGTATATAATATCTTTGGGGAAAGTTTATACCACGTATTTTGTATGCTATAGTCATTGTCTTTGCAGAATTGTGTCATCGTACCACCCCTTTCGTTGCGAATTTCCAAACCGAATCGAAATTCAATACTAGAAGGGAAAATAAAAATATTTCGTTTTAATTATTTATATTTAAGTCTTGTAGATGGCCTCCAGTCCATGTCCAACAAGAAATGAAAATTTGTGGATTTCCTCGTATTTTTGAAAACAATGTGTATTTTTTCGCGTAGAATCTGGAAGATCACTTAAGAAAATTATTTGAGTTTCCTATTCATTTTTGGTAACATCAGAATTAATTTAATTCACATGAAATAATTGCGATTTAAATTAATGAAGAATAAAAGGCAACAATAAATATCTGAAATTCGAAAACACAAAAGATCAATATTCTGTCAAAGTCTAATGTATAATCTTGATATTCAGTGTATCCGCAATTATTTCCAAAGAAAGCCTGGAATCCTCATTTTAGTTTTGAAAGATTTGCCGTAATAATATAATAATAGTCCCTGTTTATCCAGTTAATTTCATGGAAAATTTTGTCTCTCAGTTCGTCAAAGTTCCTGCTTCTTTGACAATATACTATAGCTTTCAAATATCCCCATAATAAAATGTCTAGTTTCGTAATATCGGGTTTATTTGGTTTATTATTGCGGCCGATCCACTCGTTGTACCGCTAGTTTAGGAAGTCGACAACTCACGAACTGCACGAAATCAAGCACTATCCTGCTGTCATAATATGATATTTTCATATTCTGCCAGTTGTAATTCATTCAGGTTATCAATTTCATTTTAATCAGTTACAGGTATCTTTAGCCGGATTAATTAAAATTGAAAAAAGAAATAGGATCAGTGATCTTATTATTAATAGTACTGCACTAGGTATAGACTGATTTCTTTCTTGATATTTTATGGCTTCGTAACTTCTCGGCCTTTATTGAGCCCAAAATTCATATTATATCGGTTATCCATCCCTGCAGTAGTGAAGGTAGCTCATCCGTCCACAATTGTTTAAAAATAAATCTGGGTTTCCATCCTGATCTCTCTCTTATTATCAGGAACATGAAACGGAAACATTTTATTCTGTTTCAAAATTCTTTGGAAGCTACCGTAACTAGTTGTGCGCCTTCTTGAACCACTCGACAAGCTTCTGCAATAATTGAATTTCTTGGACTCTTTCTAAAATAATTTAACACTGAACGACTCTGCATCATGGTTCTTACAACGATGCGCTTCTTATCACGTAAAGACATAGTGTCTTTGAATAACTGCTTTACAATTAAAATTGCGTTTAAACGAATTACGTAAAACAGTAGATCTTTCTTCCAGAGAATACTTAATTTTATTCTAAGCTAAAGGCTGGTCTCTGACAGAATATTGACTTTTCTAGCATGGCGTTTCAGGTATTAATTGTTCCCTTTTTCTATTTTCTACTTATTTTTCTTATAAGTTAAATTAATTCTGTTGTGTCTAAAAATTAATACGAAATACTTTAAGAAGTTTCGGAAAAGCGAGATGCTTTCAAAAACACACCAATAAGATGGCCGATTGAGAAAATGTTAATTGTGTGTCGCATCTCTTGTCTTTCAATTAAAATCATTTTCTCAAGTGAAGGGTGTCAGGAGAAAACCATGGATGTCACCAGAGATAAAATAAAAAAGAGAGATTGCCGAATCAATGATATTTTTTTAAGACCTCGCCAGTATCCTCGGGATGAATTACATATGGGTTGATCGGTATTACAGATAACTGTTTTTGTGTTTATGGGTCGGTATCGTTAATGTAAATTATTTCCTTACCGACTGTATGGGGCCATATTCAAAATTATTGTTTTATTTAAGACCTGATCCGAAATGATTGAATTTGCTATTTTTAATGCATTTTCATTCCGATATATTTTTCTTGGCGGACTTTTCCCGTAAAATCTGCCAGAAATGATGTGTCGGAATGAAAATTCAGTAAAAATTGTAAATTCAATAATTTTGGAATACGGTTTTATTAAAATTCGCATATATTTTTTCTGTTTTTGTCATTATTTAAAATATATTCGATTATGTTTTGCTCCTATAGAAAAATGAAGGTGCTTCTGTTATTTGAAACACAATTTTTAGAGCTTACATAAGGATGTAGAGGTAAAAAGTACCTAAAAAAGACATTTTTTAGGAGCAAAGTACCTAATAGTTAGTATATGCACATCTAAATATTTCAAAGGTTTTTTTGCAGAATTATGTAATTTTGACGAAAGTTTTGTGTTTGTAAAAAAATTATTATATATAATATTATAACGCATAATTTAATTTTGAAGTATAAATTAGATGTTAAGCATCAGACGTTATTTTAAGGAAGAATGTTCCCTTTTTATATTATAAAATAGGGAAGTTTATTAATCTTAAATAAAACACATTTGATTATAATATGTATATATAATTTTTATTTGAATTTAAACCTCAAAAGCTGAAAAAAAGTTAAATGTGGGTTCTCAGGAGGATTAGCCCTTAGAACAGTTTCTATAAAACATGGATTACATGTACCTACTTGAATCAAGAAAGTTGGCTTATATGGGGGACATTGTGGGAAGTGTAAGGTCTAATTAGAATATCGCTGATAATTTTGATTCGAGGCTTTAAAAAGGGTACCGCAAATCTAGTTAATGTCCTTTGTCTGCAAAGTTTTTATCTTCAAAATGGTCTCCACACACATACATTCTAGCCGGCTTATCATTTAAATTCATAATCTGAAGTCATTCTTTGCGTTTTTTTCGAATTATTTTCAGGAACAATAAAAAATGTATCTCCATTAGCCAGGGGTGAAAAATACCTTCTTGTTATCACAAGCAGAACACTGATAACGAAAAATTGTTATTATGTTACGTAATATATGGGGATCCAGAGATGGTTGAGGTTTTCTTATATTACGAAATATTTCGGACTTTTGTTCATTTTCCCATTGAATATCGATCTCTTCAACTTTAGTCTGAAAGTATGCGCCTCCATTATTTTTATTGGAAGTCAAACAGGAAATTAGGACTAAATGTTTTGCATCAATCAGTGTGGATTCAACTTATCACAGTAGGAAAAAAAAATTTTTTTCTTCATATAAACTACTTACCCTTAATTTTGAGGTTAGAAAAAAAACTGAAAAAAAGTTCTGGAGATATTCACCAGAAACTCCGAAATACCAATTTTGGTCGAAATCAACTTAACGGTTTTGGAGACAAGCTGTGTGACAGACAGACATACACACAGACACCCACAAAGACATACATTTTTTTGGTAATTATTTACTACTATATCCTCCCAACACCCAATTTTGACTAAATTTTGTAAATTATGAATAAGTTATTACTTATCTAAATAGATATTTTTGATTAAAATTATTTTGCTTAAATGATTTATAATTAAAAAGATATGTCACGAAGATGGTTTATTAAGAAGTATCTGGGGAATGAGTTTTTCGATTTTCTTTATTATGTGTGCCATACCATACCTTAAGCTATACAAGCGCGCGAAACGAGCTTGTCTCTTTACTTTGCTACTTTTTTAGTTAGCTTGCAAAGTTTTGGTTCCACTTTTTGAAATATGACCTGACCTGAGACATTAAGCTACTTGAAAATCAAGAATGTTAGTCAAGTGTGACAACATTGCAGGTAAATTTTCATAATTACGTAAAATTGGGATAGTTTTCGCGTTAAAATATATTACTAAACAGCCAGTGATTTTTTTTTCAATATTTGGCGTCAAAACTGCTTTGCGTGTCACAAAATACTTCTAATGCTTTTTAATACACGTCATACAAAAAAAATTGCGAAATTCGAAAAGTGTGCAAAGTAAAAATTTACCGATCATTTTGCATAATAGGTATTACTATGCATTAGTAACTTTTGGTAAGTTTAGTTTTTGCACCAAATAATTTCAGTTGAAACTACTTATTTAGACCCTACATTAATCATTTTGTACCTACAAAATTATGTCAATGTTGTTAGGTGTTGGGGATATACTAAATATTTTAGAGGTAATTAGGGTGAAATTTCTCTTAGCTGAAACCAGTTATATAAAAATGATTTTTTTTCGAAATATGAAAGCCTCCCTAAAGACAAAATGATTTTTTTTTCTGCGGAAATGCACTATTATCATTTTTCCAACTTTAGAATAACTGAAACCTGTTATATAAAAACATTTCTGCTTTACTTTCTAAACACTTTTCTGTACATAAACACACGAAAAACTTATTGCGGAAATATATCATTTTTTATTTTTTAATAGAATATTATAATCTTTAGAATAACTGAAATCAGTTACATAAATGCATATTTTTGTTTCACAATTCACACATTCTTCTAAACATAAACACACAAAAATATCCATGCGGAAATTCGTCACTTTCATTTTTTCATAGAGAAAGACTTGAGCATCGCGCAAGGGTTTCTTCACGCAAGTGCGTAGTGGTTTAAACGAGACGAAACTAACCCAAACTAACCAAAGCTAACCCAAACTAACCTAAGCTAACCCAAACTAACAAAAGCTAACCCAAACTAACCAAAGCTAACCTAAATTGTTTCGCCTAGGCTTGCTTTCACGAAAGTGCATAGCGGTTTAAACGAGACGAAACTAACCCAAACTAACCAAAGCTAAGCCAAACTAGCCAAAGCTAACCCAAACTAACCAAAGCTAACCTAAACTAACCAAAGCTAACCCAAACTAATCCAAACTAACTCAAAATATAAAAATGACTTATTTCTGCAAGAATTGTTTTGCTGTATTATGCTTAGAAAAATATTTGGAAAGTAAAACAGAAACATGTTTTCATGTAACTGATTTCAGTTATTCTAGAGTCGAAAAAATGAAAATGATGCATTTCCACAGAATTTTTTTTATGATTTTGTATTTGGGGAGGTTGCTCTATACTAAATAAACAAATATTTCTTACATAACTGATTTCAGCTAAGCGAAAATTGTACGGTAATTATTTAAATAAATCTACAACATATCTAATATAAATTTATTGTTTTTAAAATTTATAAATCATTTACGGCAAATAATTTTGATAATTGAAATTATCTATTTAGACACTAATTTAATCATATTGTGCAAAATTAATTCAAAGCTAGATATACGAAACTGTTTTTTCAAAATTTTATATTTTTCGGACTCTAGGGGGTTGTGATTCGTCGAGATTTGCAAAAAAAAATAAATTCGAAATTTTAGACGATTACAATATTTTCTCTACAGCCCTATGGGCGCGAGAAAGTAAAAATAAATTCTCGACAAAAATTTTCTACTCTGTATAATTTGAAACAAACATCCTCTAAGCGGCAACTATCAGCTAAGTATGGTATAGAAATGCAATATTATTTGCTTGGTCTTCAAAATTTTCGGTTAATACAAAGGCATAAGAAATGTACCGCGGTAGCGGAAATATATCGTATTCGACTATTTCTAAGGCCATATTCCAGTTACAATAGATATTTTGGTCTACATTCTCTATGAACAATAAAAAGCAAAAAGTTTCCCGCGGAAAAAATCAACTAATTTTCTGCAAGCATATCCTATATTAACTACGAACTATAGAATTTCACACATTATACTTACGCTTTAATTATTTCAACTTTACTTAAAAATAACCAGCACAAAATATTACCGTTGTTAACAAATTAAATAATTTAAAATTTTATCACTTTTGATCGAGATTCAAATTCAAATCAAATGTCACGGTGACTCACAGGTGGATAAGCTGTTGAAAATTTTAGTTTCAAGGATTGCCACCAAACGCCATACTCCTCTAGAATGCGCAATGAATAGCGGTTTTAAAAACTTCCGTATCTTTCGGCAATCTCTCTTTAGATATCTATCTCTGGATGTCACCAAAAAGTGGTCTTGAGAAACAAATCTTAAAGTTATAAGACTATTTACGACAAGAAAATTGGAATTAAGAAATATACATATAGTTAGAACATTTACTAAAAGTTCAAATTAATATAATCAAAAAATTAAACTTTTGTAGTTTTCAAGCGAAACAAAATAAGTGATCTGATGTCTACTTTATAACTAAGAAAACAATGGATGTCACCAAATACAGTCTTTTAATAATTATTCTCCATGTTGTTTTTCATTTTTTTTTGCTATTTGCTTTCCATCTAAAATAGAATAAAAAATATTTGAAATAAATTGCCTTATAAATAAATTAATTCTTCTTCTCACTTGATCCTGGTATTATTCTTCTTGCAGACTTGGTCGAACCATTTGTTTCCTATGCAATATATCCTGTTCAGAAAATTAATACTTTTCAAATCGTAAGATATATTTTTTACATACTTGTTTACTTACCTATTGTTCGCTTTAAGACCATATGCTTGCTTCTCACCGTTGCATCTTCAGTTGCGTTGTTTTTGGTAGGGACTCGGTTTTGGTTTGCGGTCTTTTTTCATGAGGTATTGAAACATACATTTCTTTTGCATCTTAGGACTCGCAGAACTTGGGCAAAAATGGTATATCCCGATATCTTCCTCAGCTGCCAGAGAAATGTGATACTTCGATTAATTGGACTGTTCGGAGGAGCAAGTTGTATTTTTAAGTCAATTTTCATGATATGCATACTAATCAAGAACAGTTGGGGGGGTTAAAGCTGATGCGCAACACTTCCTGCATTTTTGTATTAAGGAAAAATAATAAGGACATATCTGTAGATTTATTCTCGTTAAAAATTTGGTCCACTCCTGTCAAACCGCGAATGAAAGGAGCTTTTAACAAGCAAATGGAATGTTGAGCAATTGTAAACAGTATACGTTCAACGACATCTACAGCCCCTGATATTGCTCCAGATAATTTTTTTTTTTTGAATATAGTATAACAACTCCAACAAAATATTAATCCCTCAATAGACCCTATCATTTATTTATCAATCAATAATTTTCTCAACTCCTTCATCTTGTGCCCAATGACTTAACGGAATTGAAATCAATAACAAACATTATTATGAACAAGAACTCATCTGGAGAACAGTTTGTCTCATACTGCCTTGTTTGCTTTGGTAGAAGCAATAAATTACTTCTGGACCGTGGGTACATTTTTTCATGCAAGGTCATACCAATATATAAGGATGGATATCCTTCACCTACAAACCCATCTCTCTTTTGTATATCCTATCAAAGATAATAAAAAAGCATGTCAAATGCGATGTTATGTAGTTGTTAAGATTAAACAACATACTGAGCAAAGCTCATTTTGGCTTCCAACAGAGTATGGGCACAAATGATGCTATGAATATTTTTCTCCACCAACCCTATTTTCAAATAAATGAGTGTGGAGCTTCCGCTTTGTGACTTATAAAGCTTTTTATTGTGTGAGTCATAAAATTCGGCTTCTGGAGTTGCATATTTATGGCTTCAGAGGCATGACCTTGTCCTGGTTTTCCCCTTATTTGCGAGGGCATTGTCAAAGGGTGTTTGTAGGTTCTAGCCGTTCCAAGTATGAATCAGTTGCGTTAGTAGTTCAGCAGGGCTCGGTCCTGAGTCCAATTTTGTTTCTTCTTTATGTTAACGATCCAGCTTTTCTTGATATTCAGGAGATATTTTCTCTTTTCGCTGACGACACCACGCTGCTCTGACTTGGCACAGATAACAGTCGTTGAGTCGTGTGCAAAAACTCTGTCAGGATAACTGCAGAGCCTGAAGGATTGGCTTGATGCCAATGTCTTATCCATGAATTTCCAGAAGACCAAAACTGGCCTGCTTTGGGTGTACCATGGATGGTGTGGCCATGACTGGCACTGGAGGTATCTCAATTGAAAACTATCCTGGTTGCAAGTTTCTTGGTTTATCTATAGATAAAGACCTTGAATGGAACCCATTACCCGTCTTACAAACGGGATTTCGTCTAGTTGTTTTGCTGTCAGGGTAACTGTTCAGGGGCTCGACCCAGCAGTAGGCAGGGCTGTATAATCTGCCTTGATACAATCACGCCTTCGACATGCCCCAAGTTTTTGGGTTAATACAAAAATTTTCTTAATTCAAACGCTATTTGTTCTCCAAAAACGCGCATTACGTTACATCAGTGCGGCCTAATTTCGAGATGCCGCGCCCTGTTCCTAGAGAAAATATCCTTACAATAACATGCATTTGTATTTAATAAATTACCTGTTTTATATTTAAAAATTGACAAAAAAAACTGTGAGAGTGTTTTTAAACATCGCTTAGGGGGTTCTTGATTGACCGAGTCTATTATGCGCTCTGTGAATTTTATAGCCATATTTTAATATTATGTCAAAATTATTACGTCTTGAATGGATTGTGTACGTTTCTTTCTCTTTGTCTTTTCTGTTGACATACAAGTTGTATCTTGTTTATGTAATACTTAGTATATGTTTTTATTTTGTTTTTCAGATATTATTTCTTTTAGGTAGGCATTGTTTATAACAATTATTTTGGTCACAACAAAAAAGCATATTTTGATTTTGACTTTGAATTTAACTTGAACTTGAATTAGTGAGATGACATAAAATAGGCAGTGTTGTACTCAACTTTTAGTCAACTTGCAAATCACAATGATCTGTGATTGTACCGACATGGTAAGCTTAAAAAGCGTAATACCTTCAGATCCTCATCATTTTCAGCTGATTTGAAAGCATCGTGCCGCAGTATCCATTAAGATCGGCAAATGTCATATTTAGCTAATTTTGTTCTCGAAAACAACAGCCTTCGTGTCTTTCACATTCTACGTGAAAAATACACAAGATGTCTTTTTCACTCTTTTTTTAAATATGAAGAAAGCCACAAATATGGCCCTGTTCATTCCTTGCGGGATGACCCTGTGCAGCGAATATTTGTCTGTAAGTGTATTTCTTTAGTTTGAAGACCTATCGGTGTCAAGTTTTGTGCAAAACTACAATTATTAAAGAAGTTATTTATGTAAAATTAAAACAAAATTTTAGCTGTAGCACCCTGTATCTCGGACAGTGCAAATTTTTCGACTAAGTTAAATTTGGGATAGATCTTTAAGATATATTAGCTTCAAGAATATGTGGTAGCACTTTGAAAGATACCCATGTTACGTTTTAATTTCAGAGATAATATTATATTCAATTCTAATTACTATCTAGAGACATTTGTAGATGCATTTGAGGAATCCAGGAAAACGAAGAAGAAAGATAAGTACTTTAAGGGATTAATCTTTGGAGCGATACTGATTAAGATGATTCTTTTCCCACTTGCTGTTAAAGCTATGGCTATTATGTCCAGTGTCTCAGTATTTTTAAGTACCATGAGTCTGATCATGTCTTCTATTGTCGGGTACGCCAAATTAGCAGCGACTCGTAAAAGACCAGAGCCGGTGGTAAGTATTAGACCAGAGCTCATTTTGCATTGCTTTTTCGGGCAAAATGTATTAAAAGATATGTCCGAAAGGTCGAATTGCCAGTATTGGTTTACCTATTGAAAACTAGTATAAACTTATTAAATATTAAATATACTTAACAGGCGTTCTTATAAATTATAATCAGGTACTTATACTGTTACTTCCCCTAACCATTTTATTTAATATTTAATTATCCATTGAAATGACCTTTATTTCTATAAAATCTCCTGTCATGCATGATATGTGAATTGAAGTAACGAAATTATATATTAAAAGAGAATGTTGAAAAAAAACCATTATTGATCAGTTGAATGTTGAATATTGGCTTTATGCTTGGCAAATTAATGAATAATTTTCAGCTGGTCGATTGTTTGCATTATCGTTTTTCGAGATTTTTTCGCAATATTTTTTTTGTTTTAGGTAAAGTTGATACATATTAATGATGTATGGGCGAAAGAAGACAAAGTACCAAATGACTATTATATATCACCCGATAGTATGGAATATAGTTCCAATGTTCCTCTTGTACAAACTCATTTTCCTATGAAATGATGAAAATCTCATTATATATTTCGCATTACTAATAACTTTTTATTAATTTGCAGTATTAAAAATAAAGACATGGTAAACCCATTTTCGGGAGTTTGCATACTTACTTCTATTATTTTTCTCTAATTCCTTTCAGATAAAACCAAATTAAACATTCACAGCTAAATATTTCTCAATAATCCAGACGAACATTGAGTAATTATTTTTTTTATGGCAGTGACACACACACTAAATGGAGATCCTATGGCGTTCGACGAGCGGTGTGTGTGCGAAGATGTTGATTGTCACGGTTCTTGAATAGTTGTATATTGTAGTTAGGGGAACAGATGTTTTGGGAGTGAGCTCCACAGTGATGCAGTGCGCCAGACAAAGGAGTTCTTGTAAAGCGATGGTCTAGGTGTTTCCAGTTGTGCGACGATCTGGTGCGCTCTTGCCGTCATGTCTGTCTGACAGGCGTTGCCAGAGGCGGGATGAGGCGGGCCAAATCCTGGGAACATCTGTCATGAATGCATCTGTAAAACAGGGATATCTCGGCCACATGTCTGCGGTGTTCGAGACTATCTGGATTCCGGGTCATCTCCGAGTCGCCGACGAGATCCACAGCTCTCTTCTGAATGGAATCCAGCAGCTTTAGGGTGTGCTTTGGTGCGGCACCCCAGATATGTGAGCAACATTCTAAGCACGGGCTTATTTGCGCTTTGCACAGCAAGAGCAATTGCTCCAATGTATACGGTTTTTTGCTGCGAAATAGCGCACCAGGCTTCTGAGAGGCTGATTTTGCGATGATAGCAACGTGGGCATGCCAGGTCATATTGTTGTTGACCGAGACGCCCAGCAGTCCGATTGACGAGGATGAAGGAATGATCGATCTTGCCATAATGATGTTAGGGCCCGCAGTATTGTCCCTCTTGGCAAATATGGCTGCTTGGGACTTTCCTGCATTGAACTGGACCAAATTTCTGTCGCTCCAAGTTTGAACTTTCTCAAGGTCTTGAGTAATCTTGCTGTAATCTGATCCTGTCTGCGGTGATAAGTCTCATTTATAAGGTGTGTAACGGCAGAGTGGATTAGGATTTCCTTTTTGTGTGTGTGCCGGACATAAAAAAGCAGCGGTTTCTAATGGAACACATCATAATTATCGATTTTTTGAGTGAGATGCATATTTTGTGATATTTATAAGGCAATATTCAGCCAAGATATTTAGATATAGTATAATATCCTACTAATTGTAATATTCCCTGATCTAGTAATCATCTTCAAAAGACAAGATACCATTGAATCAGTTTAATTTAAAGACTATCAGGGATATCCTAGACCTACGGATTATTGTCGGATCCCAACCGAAATATTTTAAAGGATATAATAATTATCGAAATATTTTCAACCAAATAACTAAAAAGTTTATTTTAAATCATTAAATATTTATCCAGTGCACAGGTGTAAATTGATAATGCCAACATCCTTAGCTTATTTGATCACGTACTATGACTATTTCACACTTTTCCTCAGTTCAAATGTCCCAACCTACACGAATGAAAAGTGAGATCTTTACGAGAAATATAGGGTAGAACAGACATAAATTTATTCAATTAGGTCTTGCATATGATGATAAATGGATCTAGGAAGTTTGAAAGATAAATAAAGAGGAAAGGTTTCACCTAACCCAGAATATTCCGAGATTTAATAAACCATATTAAACGATATGAAATTTATTCCTCTAACTTAAAATCATGAATACTGCCACAACTATAATACAAGAGGGCCAAATTATTTGCAACCTGATTTAAATAGTAGGCGATCGTCAATCTGTTGTCCTGGACATCATGAATTAAAATGCATATTGCCCCAATTAATATTATAGATTAAACAGTCACTTCAATGATTTAAGTTAACAATTTAGCTGTAGAAGAATAGTATTGTGAAAACATTATTTAGTGTAAAAATGTAAACATCCGTCTCTCATCAAAAACGCTCCATAGCATAGCTATAGTATCAGAGCGCGGAATTTATCTTCGATAGATACTGATCGTTTTTAGTGATTTTGTCGTTTTTGGACTGAATTTAAAATGGTGGAAGATTTCAAAAACTAAAAGCGAGCGTTCATGTTGTAAAAGATCTATGAAAGAGTTACAAATGTGATAAAATTTACCATCCAGCCAGTGCAGTTGCTATAAAAGGCATAAAAGTAAGTAAATAAAACATGATACTATATCCGCCAGGCTTCCCAATGAAGAATGACAGTAAAAACTTTGAGGTTTTATCGAAAGAATTTGAGCTTCTTATTAAATAGTTGCTTCCAATAACTGAAAGCCAAAATCCCGTATAATGAAAAGTGTTTGAAATTGTAAAAAAAATTGAAAATACCTCTATTGCTATCCCCCTACCTCCTAACGGCGATCACGTTGCTGCAAACATAAACGCTACAATCATGAAGTTAGTTGAGGCAGCAAAATTCATCCAACTCAGGGAGTTCTTGACCATCTTAACCCCAACTTATATCATGTGTTCTAAATGGACATACCGATCGCCTTACTAGAAAACACTTGCCAACGTTGCCAGAGCCGAATTAATTTTCGCAAGGCTTAGTTCGAACGGCAAGTCCAAAAATTACACAAGTAGCTATGATGGATGCGCAGATGGGACTATAACATGAAAATATCGAAATAATGGGTACTGTATAGGAAAAAAGTTGTACAAATCTTCCTAAATCAATGCAGGACACATGTGGGGAAATAAATGAACCGAGGTAACAAGTAACAATATCCTTACCTGTCTAGAAGTAAAACATCTTAAAGGTAAATTATGAAATTTAATAAATATTTCCTCTAATTATACATCATTAATGCTATAACAACTATAATAGAATAAGTCCAAATTATTTGCAACCTGATTTAAATGGTATGCGATCCTCATTTCATTGGCACATTATAAATTAAAACGCATTTTATCATAATTAATGTAATAGATTTAACAGTCATTTCAATGATCTAAGGAAAAATTTAGCTGCAGTTGTAAAAGATTTATAAAACATCATTTAAAGAGTTACAAGTGTGTATATCATCTAGGCCATATATATAATGGAAATATCTAAAAGCAATATTGTATACTATCCCAGGGCAGAATGTCGATAACTTGAGAAACCGGATAATTGCTTCATGTAATGTTATAAAAATAGTCCTGGACTATTTCAACGTATTAGAGTTAGTGTAATGCGTAAGAAAGGGCGTCACCAGCTTGTGAGCTAAAGGGAGGGGGGGGTGGAGAAATCCGAAATTTTGACACTAAAACCAAGGTTGCAAAAAAATTTTTAAACGTTTGTTATGTTAATATGATAAATATATTCTAGTGCTTAGGGTAGAGCAATTTATACAGGTTTCATATATTGCAATCTATCTTGCAAGGAAAAGTACTAGGAAAACGAGGAGCTGGAAGAAGACGAATTTCATGGTTCAAAAACTGAACTATTCCGAGCTGCAGTGAACAAAGTTAAAATAGCATGTATGATAGCCAACAACCGAAACGGACGAGAACTATGAGAAGAAGAGAAGAAATGATATAAATAGCAAGTCAGAGCAGCTTGTAACTGGTTGATTTCCCAAGGTTTTCCAAACAAACTGAACATCATATTGTAGTGCTGAGCGGTCGGGTGACCTCGCTTACCAGGGAAGATCGCCAACATCATCTTCTCAAGATATCTTTCAGTAAATGAGTAGGATGGCGCCTAGCCAACCTAATTTACCTCAAATTAGATTGTCCATCTATTGAAGGTGTGAAATCGGTTAGTGAGTCTCATACTGTCTATGTACCCTTGAGCATTTGTCATTATTACAATAAATATCAAAGTTCTTATATGATATCACACCCTATGATGTATCACATTCCAGCCAATATAAAATTTAAAATCTTTCTCCACGTTTTTGCAAGCTCTTCTATGCTCTTTTTTGCCGCCATATCAACACTATAAACAAATGAACAGATATTGAGATAATTTGTCTGGTATAATTGCCTTATAGAAGCCAACCATTAGATTGTTATGAATCTGGTGCTATTAACCCATTCCGATTATTTTCTATTACCGTTCTTCACGTAAAGCAGTCCCACGAATAGTACCAGTACATCTATGACTCCATCTATTCCGTCCAAACTTGAATTGCTATGGAAACAATTTGTCCAATTCTGTTGAAAATTGTCAAAACTCGTCCCAAAACAATGAACCAAAATAATTTAAAAAAGAAACTAACTTCTCTTTTGAAGAAAGCCCACAAAAAATTCTACTTCTGTTCGGAACGAAGCTGGTAACAGTTGCTCCCTTTTTTAATAGACATTATTTGCCAAAATATTGAGAAGATATCCTAATATTTAATTCTTTAAAGCAACAAAGTTCGTCTTGAAAGCGAACACCAGGGAGAAATTAAAATATAAGTAGTATTAATTAGTCATCGACTCAAATAGTAAAAATCACAATCCTGATTTTGATAATGTACTTCAGAAGAGCATCACTTTGGGTCCTAAATATCAAAAATTATTTTGAATGATGCTTTTTACTATATAAGTTGAAGACGGTGCTATTGTATTGTTCTTACGGAAATTATGTCTGTGAAAAAATCCAAAAGACAGCAAATATATACGTATATACAAGTAATTATAATCTACTCTCGTCTGCTTTAAACTGAATTAGCAAGGACGATTAGACTTAATGAATCAATTTAACTTTAATAGAGCGGACGAGAAGTCATTTGCACGTAGGCCACTAGTCTGGGCCCAGTATGAGCTGACTGATATACCAATTCAGCTCCCTAGCAATGCAGAAGCTGGAGCCTTCTTATGTCCTTTGAGTTCAGCAGCCAACGTAGGGCAGTCAGCAAGAACACAAGTGGACGATTCCTCATTCTCCAAGCACTACGTACACTTCGAATTCTGTATGATCTGCAGCAGGTATAAATATCTGTTCAAACGGCAGTGTCCTTTGAGGAGCCATGCCGTAAGCCTCACGTCTCCTCTCTTCAGAGCCAAGAAGACGCTGCCTGGCTCAGCCAAGAGTAGCCAGATCTGCCTTATTCTTGATGTTGCTGGAGTACTCATTTGTTGCTTTCCTCAGAATGGCGGTAGACGTAATAGTGCCGCCAACGAAGCAGCGCTGCTGTTAGAGCAAATATAGATATTTATGCCCTTGAAGACTTTTAACATATGGCCATATTCACTTTTTTAAGGAAGGCACACACATTGGCTTGGAACACGATTACATAAGTCCTAAGAGCGACAGAAGTCTCATCCCTTTAGTTCATCCATACACACCCGCTTCTCTCTCACTATCCGCTTTGGAGTCGTATGTGTATTAAACGGTCTCATTAACCGGACTCTGACTCCAATCCACTTCCAACCATGCATCTCTCTCGATATGTGAATTCTGAGGAATTTACTTGATCTGATGGTCGGCAGTATGTTGGTATATTGTCCGTCCTCAATAAGAGTTCCGGATAATTGTTAGCCGCCTTACTCCATATTTTGATGTATCATCTCGTGCTGTTGATGTCTCCATGATGACCGAGACCTTTCAGCCTATATGCAATCGAATAAATGAATGGAGGCAAACCAGTCAATCTCTCAAGAGCCATGGTGTGTACCGTCTCAGAGCACCTGTAATTCCCATGCACACCAGTTTCTATGAACTTTCCTTGACCCCACCGGTCCACCATTCGAGAACTCCGTCGTGATAATAAGGCCTAATACAACCATATAAATCCAAAGCAGGACCTATGCCCTGATCATCAATAATGATGACCAGATCATCAGCATAGGTTAAGTTAAAACACAACATCAATCAGCTCCTGCAGTAAGCTGTCTGCTGGTAGATACCAAAGTAGAGGTGATGAAACTTCTCCTTGGCTGTTTTTTAGCAATCCTCGCCACCGCTGAGTAGCTACCGATTTTCACTTTGGCTATGGGCCTTGATACCATGGCCCTTTATTCACCTTACAATAGAGATATCTTTGCCACGCCTCGCCTGCTTACACCTTGGCAGACCGTTTTGGGAGGAAAAGCACTTGCGCATATTTTTTCACAGTCAAGTAAGTACTCTCTTCATCATAACAACTTCTTGATAGAGAGCTATCTCCATGGACTTCACTTCTGCTAAGCATATTGTCGGGTATGGATTGAGGTCCCTATGATATCCACCAGTCTTGTGTTACTGCTATTCTTTTCACTGTTCACAAAACAATATCATAATTGGATGGTATAATTTCACCTGGATGTAGTCTGTTTTCCTTGATTTTGAAATAAAGACAACCCTTACTGCAACTGCTATGTAATCTAGGGCAAGACAGTCTAAATATCTCTAACAGGAAAAGGTAGTAACTATATAAATATAAAAAAAACAATATTAATGTAGGTATATGCTTGGTGCGAAATTTTTCTAGGGTTCTGGTACCAAAAAAAACGAAATTGTTTATTGTGTTTGTGTTGTATCAGTTGCCGCCAAAAAATTTATAACTGCACAGCAAAACGGTTAGTTTTGTAACTTAAGAAACATTTTCAAAAATAGATTAGCAAGTGGCATCTAACAATAAATATCTTTTCAACCAAGCGTCATCTATGACGTTAAGCAAAATTCTATATGCAATGTATATAATATTTATTGCAATGTTCAATTAACCAGTAGGTAATTTTATAATTAACGTCTTGCTACAGTCAATATATTTTACATCTTAAAATGTCAACGACTGGTTTTTGTAATAGGTTATTTTATTGAATGTTTTTTGTTCGGAAAATTCGCCAGCATTTTAATGAAAGAAGTTTTAAAATTGTTTTATTTATAGTTGCTATTTATTTTATAAGTTTCGAGACATCAACGTTTCTTTCTTTTAAGAATCTGTAAATTAAGCCAGCTGTTAACTTTTTTAATCTACGGTAAATTAATCATTCTAAGACTCTGGTATAAATGGATTGTAAAAGCTTTATTGTTATAAAGCTCTTAACATTGCTCGCAGCTATTATGATCAACGTGATAATAATTTATATTTAAAGTTTATATCCATAAAGAGATACCTATTTTAACATTTAATTCCGTGGTAATATGTATTTAATTATAACCACAGCTAACAATCAGTAGTTGGCCAGAGGCAAATACTAGGGCAAATATGTGAACATATTTATGGATATAATTAATAATTTAGAATGAATCCTGTTACAGAAACAATGACTTGAATTTTGAGCCAACCTGTATTGTCCACATTACAAGACCAAAACTTAAGTGAAATTTAAGCAAATAATACCTTGTGTAATTAAACAATACAGTTATGTTTGTTCCGGCTGGTTTTTGGTCTTTAAGCAAATATTTTACTTTTGATTTCACTGGGTCACTTTGTTCAATGGATGGGTAGGTGTCACTTTACATACAATGTATGACGCCTCCCTATATTATACCAATACCTAATTTAAAGAGGGGTTTCTTTCAATCATATAAATAATATTGCTCATTGTTAACATATAGAGTCTGTGGCCAAACTTTGAGTGATTTAGTTTAAACACAGTGCTTCCGTTCGAGCAACTGAAGATATTGGCAAACAAAACGAAATCATTATCGTGTGCTTAAGTGACTAAAGGCTAGCTCAAAAATGATTACACTTGGACTTCTGATCACGATTATAGCGTTTGGATCTGCAGTATCAGGGGTTAGTGATATTTCATATAGTGATAGTTGACGTATATTAATATTATGTTATTTTAGGTTCCATTTGCAAATAATGTGGAAAGCAACGAGATTAATTCAGTAAGTACATTATTATACAATTTATTTTTGTGGACTATTTTTAGGCTGGATAAGTCAGTACCAAAAAGTACTGGTATTCAGTATACATTAAGTTACATTTAGTCTCTTGGGAGTTAAAATAATTGTAGATAACAACAACATGTAATCTTATTCGGAACTACATGTTACAAAAAGGGGCTTCAAAAATTAAAATAATATAGCTTCAAACTGCAATTTAGAGGCAAAAAGATATAATGATACAAGATCAGCATTTTGGAACTATTTAAGTTAACATACATTCTATATAAAAATCCGAAGATATCAAACAACTTTTTTTTAAAATACACTATTTTCGACATTTTACAGTATAACCCAGGTTATAAAATATGGTACGTTGACAAAACACAATGAGTAAATTTTAAAATTTTAAAAGGGAATATTTTGTTAGTTTGAGTGGTCCACATACGTTTGGTATGAAAAATTGATTCGCCTAGAAAAATTTGATATTTTCATTCGGTTTTTGTTCCTATTGATATTGTAATATATTCCGCTGAGTTGTTTTGTGTCAGTTTTGGTGTTTACAGTATTTTTTTGAATTCGGATCATTTCGTATATTTCCCGTCTCTTTGTATGGTTTTCTGTCTTTATTATTTTTACGTTTTATAAGTCAAAACTATGTTGTTTTTCAATGCTATGTGTTGATAGAGCTGTTTTGTTTCGTCAAATTTATGTCGAGATATTCTATTTTTTAAATATTGTTTCATTTGGCCAATGTATACTCCGTTGCAGTTTTTACAAGGGATTTCATGTACTATATGGGTTTTTTTTTATCTTTTGGAAGTTTTGATTTTAATATGCTAAGGTTGTGTCAACAACATTGCGATTTTTAAATACTCTTTAAAGGTTTTTCGATTGGTTTTTGTGTTTTTCTTGGTTTTCGATTGTCGTTATAAAATGTGTGAGTACATATTTTTTTTTAAATATCATTTATGATTTTTCTGCGATGGTTATTTATGTTTAGTGCATCTCTGGTCATATCAATAGCCTTTTTCTGAATTTTGGATCAGATAATCTTATAGCTCGGTCTGCAAAGGCGTATAACCACAGGTTTTTCTGGACTAAAGGATGTTGGGAATTAAAATTAAGATATCTAGAAGATCTAATTTCTTTAGCATGCCATTCGGTTCTTATATTATTGCTAGTGTGATGGAGGGTAAGATCTAAAAAAATAATAGCACCAACAAGTGCGTATTCGAATGTAAATTGAATTTTTGGTTGGTTTTAGCTATTATAATAATCTGCTTAATTTGTCAATGCAATAGACACTTTGCAAGTGATTTTATATACTACATGTGTTTTTTTAATCATTCGGAAGTTTAGATTCTAATATTTTTGGTTTTTGTGTTTTTCTTGTTTCAATTGGCGTGATAAAATGTGTGAGTATTTTTTTTTTAATTTATGATTTTTGTGGAATTATTATGTATGCCAAGTTTCCTTAGCATAAAGCTGTTCTTATATTATTGCTAGTGTGATGGAGCGAAAGATATAAAAAAATAATATTACCAGCCAGTTCCGATTGTAAATAGAATTTTTGGGTGGTGTCAGCTATTATAATAATCTGCTTAATTTGTCAGTACAATACTGACACTCACACATTCCATGTGTGGAATATTAAATTTTATTTTTACGTTTTTTAAAAGTCAAAACTATGTTGTTCTTCAATGCTATGTGTTAATAGAGCTGTTTTGCTTTTTTTGTCAAATTTATGTCCAGTTCTTCTATTTTTTAAATCCTGGCTCGTTTGGCCAATGTACACTCCATCGCAGTTTTTACAAGGGATTCTATATACTTACTACATGATTTTTTTTTCTTTTGGAAGTTTTGATTTTAATATACTAAAATTAATTTAAAAGATTGTGTCCCTTATGACTGCTAGCAATATACCATTCTGTTCTTATATTATTGCTAGTGTGATGGAGGGTAAGATCTAAAAAATATTAGTGCCAACAAGTTCCTATTCGATTGTTAATTCAATTTTTAAGCGGTTTTAGCTATTATAACAATCTGCTTAACTTGTCTATGCATATATGAGCACCGACCCATTCAATTCATAAATTACATTGGCAGCTTTTATTTGTGACTAATCAGAGTGGAAAGCAATGATTCTTATAGGCATAGGAAAATAATTAAACAATTAAAAGCATTTTTTAATGAAAAAGAATCTTCTGATTTAATGAAAATTGCTTATTATAGCACATATTTAAAGCTTTCTTTTGTGCATTTTCATTTCGAGATGAAACTTGAGTTGATATTTTCGCAGTATTTTCTAATATGCTGTTCTTCATATGCCATAAGTTAAACACTTTAAATTATGAACAAATTATCAAAAAAAATTATATAATATTTCTTGTATCCGAATGTTTTCCGTGAGCTTAGACTTATACTTATCTTAGAATTTTTTGGGGTCAAAGGCTTCTAATAATTAAAAGAGCTTTAGCGGCTATAATTCAAACCAGTGTCTCCATACCAATTATTGGCTTTGTTGGCCACTTTTAAATATTATAAATAAATTTAATAAGAGTCATTTTAAACCTTTATGAAAATTCTATTTAAACCAAAACATTTTTAAGTCTTTCTTATTGCTGCAAATAAAATACAAACCTTTCTACCTTAAAAACGAAATTTATATAAAATATCAAGAACTATCATAAACTAATTTTCGAATGTTGCATTTCATATAAAATTCACCTTATTAACAAGTAATTGTATGTTCATTTTAGACCTGAGAATAATTTTTCAGCCTGAATGAACTGAAATGCACTTGAAATGCATTTGAACAAATTTTAGTCTAGATTTTAATGTACGTATGCAAAAAATAAATAAGACTTTTTAATGTGATTTCCAAAATGTTTCATAGCCTATCGACTAGGCCACCGGAGTACTTTTAAAATTTTGGTTAAATGATACTTAGTCAAAACATAAGAAAACATCGGAAACTTTTTAATATTTTCAGTTTTTCCGAAATATGATTTTTTTAGAATTAATCGTGACTTTTTTACTCATCAAACTGGAACCTCTAAGTACGCATTGTTTAACAATGTTTTGACTATTATCCTTCATAACTTTACAAATTTAAGTAAAAAACTCAAATACACAATATACACTAATATACGGGATGCTTAATAATTGATTTGAAGATGGTGTACATCAGCATATTTTACTAATATTTCTGATTTTTAGACATCCCGTATTTTGAGTATTTGAATTTTTTGAGACTTAAAAAAGTTGTGCTGCGAAGGGGCTATTAGCAATTTTTTTAAGCAATGCCTGTTTAAGGTACTTCCAGCCTAATTAATAAAAATAGACACCAGATAGTATCGAAAAATCCCTGAATTTGTTTTTTAAATTTTGATTAAGAATCATTTAAATGTTGCAAACAAAAAAAGCAAACAATTCTAAACATCGTAAAAAATCGTATAGTTTTCAAGTGAGCAGCAGTTTAGTTAATACTTTAATGCTTAAAAATCAACAGACATTATGTTCCTTAATTATATAGACACACTTTAAAAAATTACCATTTTATTGATTTTAAGGATTAAAGATTCATGTAAACATAGGTCTCCAAGGACTTCATATTTTTAAGACTTTTTGAAAGATGTACGATTTTTTCTTTGCATTTCCAGAATAGGATTAGCAATTTAATTAAAACTTATCACACTCTCGTAGATATTTAAATACCTACTATTTTGCAAGATTATCTCCCACATGGCGTACACATAGGTAACCTCCTCAAGATTTCTCAATAAAAAATGGTACACCACTGATTTGTTTCTTAATTTGGTAGCTTCAGCGGATATAAATATTAAAACATACACACAACATTTCTTTTGACAGTTTTTTGATACTACCGGCCATTTTTGAGAATATAATACTCATTTTCTGTTTTGATGTACAGTTCTGAATAAATTTTAATGGAATTTGAAGTTACCCTGAACCAGAAATCCATACAAATATATATGATATTATACGAAAATAAATAAATAATGTTTAAAGATATTATGTGCCAGGAAACGTTTAATTTTTCAGGTATATGGAACCAAAAAAAATGGTAATGAATGCATTATTATTATTTTTTTCCTCACCCTCTACCTTGAAAATTACACGTTTCATGTTACATGCTTGTAGAAATTATTTCTTTATTTTCATTGCAGTTATGTTATACTTCATTTTTTTTCACAACACCCTTTAAAATTGGATCATTGGTGTGCATCAAAATAGATATTGCACATTTTTACAGATCAATGAGTTGTGCTCAAAATTATCACGATATTGCTTGGGTATTTTAAATTGCCTTGACTGCTAGAGCGCCTAAATTGAGAAAGATAATATGTGGCGAATTCCCAAATCTATCTCATGGTGGTGCTAAAAATTCCTTGCAGATTGTAGTTGTGGAATAGAAGAAAGTCTGTTAAGTTTTCATTCTAAAAATCGTAATTTATTTAAAAATTTCACATAAAAGTACTTCTACATATTTAATATATAATTCTTTATTATTTAAGGACTCAGATTTTGTTAATGGCCTTAACAAATGTGCTTTTCAACCCAATGCCGATGAAATAGCCAGTTGTGCCACCGAAAGGATCGTAAGGTCACTCGATATGCTCTCCTCCCAACCAAATGTAGAAATTTTACCAGGTGTTTCTCTTTTAAGGTAAGTCCCTTTCAGCTTAATATTTTGTTAAGAAAAAATACGAGGCTTCATCGTACGCGATTTCAGTCATGATTTTTGTATTATTTGATGTGAACTTTTGCTTGTGTTATATAATATTGTTAGTACTTTTTGCATATAGCTTTTGCTGGAATTTGGGCACCTATAAACAAAATATTTCATATCAAAAATATAGACAGCAGTATAAACTTCATATCATATCAAAATCCGCTTGGCAGAGCTTTTTAATACTTGGCTTCAATGAAAAGAAAATCTTTCCTTATTTGGCTTAAACTAATCTTACTCTGAAACTAAACACTTTTCTGTTTACCAATCAATTCAATAATATATTACCTAACAAGTTTTCGAAGTATCAGTCTTGAAAGGGGATGGTTATTTCCTCTTCTAAGGTTGAAGTAGTGCTGGCAACCGAAGACGGTTTTTCGGATAGTCGGTTAATCGATTTCGGATTATCCGCGGTTTTTCAAAAAACCGAAACCGGTTAACCGGATACTCGGTTAACCGATTTCTCGTTTAACCGATTAATCGATTAACCGAATAACCGGTTTCTCGGCTAACCGATTAATCGATTATCTAGTTACATGGCACTGGGCCACCGGGTTCTCAAGTAATGGTAAAAAAGATAGAAAGTAAAGTAAAAACTGGGTATTTGGAATGGTAACATGCCACATACCTACTGGACGGTGATTATAATTGGAAATGCTTTTAGAGGGCGATTGAAAAATAATACCTTTAATAGAATACCTTTATATTTATTTAAGTTTTAAAAAATTGTAATATTTCTTCTGCTCAGAATTTATATCGATTGTAATTTGTAATAAGCAATATTTTTAATTTAATTATTACCTTGGGGTTTATTTCAATAACGACCAAAAACTGGAATAAATTTGGTTCACTAGAATTTAATGATTGTGCCCTAATCGGCAGGGAAACTGAACTAATGGAAATATGCTTAAGAACAAATTATAAATTATGTTTAGCCTATGATGACTGTGTATTAACCCATTAACCGGTTATCCGATTAACCGGCTACCCAATTAACCGGTTAACCGGTTATCCGGATACCCGGTTTTCACTATTATTCGAATACCCGGTTTTATCCGAAACCGGTTCTTAAGAAAACCGAATAACCGGTTTCAACTTTTCACGGTTTTTGCCAGCACTAGTTGAAAGCATGCTTTCACACAAGTAGTATCAAAGAAACTTATACTACGATAGTAGAATTTTATTGTATTAGCTGGCTGGGACGTTAAACTGGTGAGAGCAGTTTGATTACGGGGAGTGACGCCCCCGCCATTCTGAGTTGCCACGGGATGTGGCCCATCAAATCCCATCGTCCTCCCCCAGGCTGGAGAAACCGAAGTACAAAGTCTGGAGCTGATCAATGACAGTTTGTGACAAGACGGGTTGCATTGTATTAGCTGGCAGGAACATCAAACTGGTTGCATCACGAGTTGCCACGGGATGTGACCCATCAAATCCCATCGTCCTCCACCAAAGTACAAAGTCTGGAGCTGATCACAGGGGAGTGACCCAACAAACCCTATTTTTACCCCTGTCAGACTAGGGACCACCAAAGGAAATAGTCTGAGGCCGATGCATTCAGTGGAAGCGGCCCTAGGTGGTAGATGCATACGCCTACTCGCATCGTCCGGTGAAAGACCACCCAACCAGAACTGGGAGGCGCTAAGTGGTTTTCCCGAATCACGTTCCGTTTCCGCGCTGGTGGTTCCGGGTTCCACAGTAGGAATATAATAATATGGACATGATGGTGCTTCCAGGATCAAAATATTCCGGAGGTAAACTCCCCGGCCATTCGGATCTCCGGGCGCTGGGTGGCCCTGGGAGCCCTTCATTCCGCATTTCACAGACAGCAAAGATACCGAACTAATTTAGAATTGATTTCTGCAACATAAGAGGCCTAAATACAAACATAAATTCGGTACACCAACATCTACAGGCAAATAGACCACACATACTAGCCCTTACAGAAACACAAGTATATTCTACAACAACAACAGTGAACTACCCTTATCCTGGTTACGACTTACATACCCGATTTACACATAAGTTCGGAATATGCCTTTTTGTCCGAAGCGACCTTTCATGCCACCGAGAGGAAACACTCGAACCGAACAACCATGACGTCATGTGGCTCAAGTTCACCGCCAAGGGATTAACCAAGTTTATATGTTGTCTCTATCGCCCTCCGAGCGATAAAGCCTACCAAAGCTTTTTTTCAACACTAGCTACCACTTTTGACTCAATACAGGTTGATCACCCCAGTACAGAAATAATCGTTCTGGGAGACTTCAATGCCCACAACACCAACTGGCTCAAACATCACAACAAGACCGACAACGAAGGTAGAGAGGCTGAAGCATTCGCCATCAGCTGCGGTCTTACTCAAATTGTAGACGAACCAACTCGAATCTCAGAGAGGGGCGAATTCGCCGCCCTCCTGGATCTTTTTCTAACCACCAATCCTGACCAGTACACAGTTACAGTTGGTCCGCCATTAGGTACTTCCGACCACAAACTTATTACAACGGTTTGTGAATTGCCACTCATACAGAAGGATCCACCATTGCCTCGCAAAATCTGGCATTGCAATTCCGCAAACTGGGACGATCTGAGGGAGTTCTATCTAGATTTTCCTTGGCTCGACGTCTGCTTTGGCGCTGACGACCCGTCAGTCTGCTGCGAAAAGATCACGCAAGTAATCTCCTCAGGAATGGAAGCATACATCCCAAATTCCATCAAGTTACCATCAAAAGGAAAGCCCTGGTTCGACAAAAGATGCGAAAGAGCTGTGGGTAGGAAACAGCAAGCCTACAAGTACTGGCAGCAAAATCAGACCTCTGAAAATCGCAATTATTTTGTCGAAGCGAGAAACGAATGCAAGCGTGTTATCGACGAAACTAAGAACAAACACAATCAAAGGATCAGGAATAAACTTTTACAATGCCCCAGTGGCTCCAGGAATTTCTGGTCGGTAGCAAAGGCAGTAAGTAACAACTTTACAAAGACGTCTCTCCCACCTTTGACGGACGAACGTGGCATCACGGCGACTACAGCAAGGGAAAAAGCAAACATGCTCGCGAAAATGTTTTCTTCGCACTCTACCTTAGACGTCCCCCAAGGCAAGACTCTCCCCACCTTATCGAACATCAACACTACCATGGCAGAAGTCAAATTTCATCACCGTGATATTCGTAAAATCCTTAAAAATCTAGATACGCAAAAGGCATCAGGACCGGACGGAATACCTGCCATCGTGTTAAAGAACTGCGCCAACGAACTAACACCCGTTTTTTCCAGGCTTTTTTTCTCTGTCTTACGGAAAAGGGATTTACCCATCTTCTTGGAAAGTCGCTCGAGTGCAACCTGTTCCAAAAAAAGGCAAGAAAACCACGCCCTTAAACTATCGTCCAATTGCCTTGCTTCCAATAATCTCCAAAGTCATGGAACGTGTAGTCAATCAGCAACTGCTCAAGTACCTCGAGAACAACAAAATAATCAGCGATAATCAATACGGCTTTCGCAAGGAGAGATCTACAGGAGATATATTGGCCTATGTCACTCATATATGGAGTAGGGCAATTGAGAACTACGGAGAGTCTCGAGCGATTGCGTTGGATATTTCAAAGGCATTCGACAGAGTTTGGCATGACGGACTGCTCAACAAACTACCGTCATTCGGACTGCCAGCCTCTCTCTGCAGCTGGCTTGCCAGTTTCCTTAAGAGCCGATCTCTGCACGTTGCAGTCGATGGACACATCTCGGACACATTCACCATCAACGCGGGCGTGCCTCAGGGCGCAATACTTTCACCAACTCTGTTCCTCATCTATATTAATGACCTGCTGACCGAAACAAATAATCCTGTTTACAGTTTTGCAGATGACAGTACCCTTGTCTCCCACTTTAGATCAGAAAAACCCTTACCAGCGACTGAGACTCACCACCGCAGACAGGAGCAGATTACAGCAATTAATCAAGACCTGGAGAAAGTTCAAACTTGGGACGACCGAAATTTGGTCCAGTTCAATGCAGCAAAGACCCAAGCAGCCACGTTTACCAAGAGGGCCAATACAGCGGGCCCTGACATTATTATGGCAGGGTCGACCATTCCTTCATCCTCGTCAATCGGACTGCTGAGTATCTCGGTCAACAGCAATATGTCCTGGCATGACCACGTTGCTAACATCGCAAAATCAGCCTCCCAGAAGCTTGCTGCGCTATTTCGCAACAAAAAACTCTATACACCGCAGCAGTTGCTCTTGCTCTACAAAGCGCAAATAAGACCGTGCTTAGAATATTGCTCACATATCTGGGGTGCCGCACCAAAGCACACCCTAAAGCTGCTGGAGTCCATACAGAAGAGAGCAGTGCGTCTCGTCGGCGACCCGGAGTTGACCCGGAATCTAGATAGTTTGGAACACCGCAGACATGTAGCCGAGATATCTCTGTTTTACAGATACTTTCACGGCAGATGTTCCCAGGATTTGGCCCGCCTCATCCCGCCCCTGGCAGCTCCTGTCAGACAGTCACGACAGACGGCAAGAGCGCACCAGTTCGTCGTACAACTGGAAACTCCTAGAACATCGCTTTACAAGAACTCCTTTGTCTGGCGCACTGCATCACTGTGGAACTCACTCCCAGAACATCTGTTTCCCACTAATTACAACTTACAAATATTCAAGAGCCGTGTTAATCAACATCTTCGCACACACACCGCTCGTCGAGCGCCATAGGGTCTCCCTTTAGTGTGTGTGCCATTGCCATAAAAAAAAAAAAAAAAAAAAAATAAAAAATTTGGTAATATACACTATTACTTCTGTAACTGCATATAAAATTGACATAAAAAGCACTCTGCAGATTATTAAGGACACGCGCGTGTTGAAATATACGTTTCAACACGTGTGATGAAAATTACTCGTCACGTCACTCACATCTGCCAAGTCAAAATATCAAATCAAAATCCTCTTTAAATTGCTTCAAAATCTGTGTTGAAACTTATTTTTTACGAAAAAAGTGACACGTGAATGACATTTTTCCAAGTCGATATTTTTCGATTAGCCTGGTCAATTATACATAAAAAAGATCTTTTAAAATTTTCTCATAGGGCCATTAAAATAAAATTTAAAATAATTAAATTAAAATTGATTCATTTAGCAGTACTGAGGAATAACTATTGAATACGTATTTCTTAATGGCATGTTAATATTTGGGGGTGTGATTCATCAGATCATTTTTAAATCAAAAGTACATATCATCACGCAATGGTTTAAATTTATTAATTCGTATTAAGATTGATAACGATCACTGACTATGTTATCCCAGGGTGCTAAGTTAAAGGCGCGTTTGATATCTAAGGTGACCAAGGTTCCGACTTTCCTATATTCGTGTCTCCTTTCATAAATATAATCTTTTACGGACTGTACGGCTTTTATTATTATTATTTTTTTTTTCGTTTATACAAACACCCTTGTGGAGATGGTTTGTTGAGATAACACAAGATGATTTAGTAGCATGGTTTGTTCTCTATCATGGTCAATCTAGATTTCTACCATACGATCCGGAATTCGACGCTTTTTATGATATGATTGAAGCATGCTCAGAATAGGCTTTTATGTATTCATTATTCTCAGAATAATTGAGATATGTGGTCCAGTCTGAGAGCACTATATTTTTCCGGAAATACTCGGATACCGGAGATTGGTCGTCCTTTCTGTGGGCAGAAATTGGCGTATTTCCATAATGATTTTTCTAATGGTAGATTGGGCAATTTCCATAGGCTGAAATTATGTCAATTTCTATCTAGTTAAATCTAGGATTATGCTACATGAAATGAGTATTAGGTAACTTACGTTTTGTTAGAAGGCGGAAAGCAGATACCGGCCCTAATATTTTATTAAAATAAGATAATTACTTTTCCATAATTATTTAGAGATGACCATGTTGATTGTTTGTTTCACTCATTTTCTTCCCATTGCAAATATAATAATATAATTATTATGGAAATACGATTATTTGTAAATACTCCCTCCAAATGCAATATGCAATAATTGACGTTTCCGATATACAGTAGATAGAAATTTTCAGTTATCTGGGGCATCATGATTAATTAACTTTAGGTAATATCTTAGTGATTCAGTCCTTACAATTTGATGTAATATTTAGCGATGGCAGCCACTCAACTTTCCGCTCGGGGAAGCAGCTGAAAGACGAAATTGAAGAGGCAAAATCTAATCATGGATCCATGTTTGAATTGGTTAGTAATGCAACTGCGCGCCTTTTCGCTGATAGGACCCTTAAAGTAAAATTGCCCAGTAGTGAAGATATTGGGAGAGCCCTTGAAGAAGGTAAGACTAGATATAATTACTTCATTGTGACAGTAAAGTTTGCACAAAAATATTTCTATAATATCCCGTCCCAATAACAAATAGAAACCATTGGTGAGTGTAGTATTACTGATAATTAAATTCATTTATAAATAAGTATTCGTATGAATTACTTGTTACAATTAGCAAGAGACGATAGACCAAGTCTAAACTATGCTATCTAAAATAAAGAGGTTTACACGCAATAAACACTTTCACCCAATCAATTAAAACGTTTTGCTTGTAAGAGCAGAAAGAATTTTGCTTCAGATAATTACGATGGGAGATAGCTTTCGCTCTTTTAAAAATTAATATAACATCTTTTTTAAAATCCTTCTTATATAATTGTTTTTGTCTACGACTTATAAAGTAAGAGCTTATTATGCCATTCACTTGAGTTACGCAAAAAGAGTCATTATATCACTAGTTATGTAGATTACCTGTGGGATTACCGCGACTCGGTTTACAACTTCGTCTCGTGCTCGTGATTGTAATAATGCTCATAATAGTGATGCACATAACTATTTTACACACTAACTTTGATTATTTTTGTCTCAAGTTATGTCACGTGTCTTTTTTATTTCAAATATCCGTGAAAAACAATGTAATCTTACATCTCTCAATTTTGAGTGATGGCCCCAGAATAAAAACTCTTTGAAGTAATATAGCTGGTTAATGACTCACCAATTAATAACCAGTGCAATAACAAAAGCGGCTGTGGTAAATATAAAGTAAAATTGGTTATTTATACTGCGACATGTTGAGCCATAGAAAGATTCTATTAAGTTACAAAATGATATTTTTGATGTATATGTTTCTAGGACGTAGAAGAATGGGAGGCAACAAAAAGAAAGGAAATATGTCAATGGGAATGATGGGCATTGGAGCAGCTATTGCTGGATTAGTGCCACTTTTCATGGGTAAAATTGCTCTGATAACTGCGAAAGCTTTGATCGTTGGAAAGATAGCACTTGTCCTCTCGGCGATTTTGCTATTTCAAATGTTCATGAGCAAAGGAAACAATAACGTGAGTATATTCGGAGACATAAAGCTTTTATTAAATATTTACCATCAGAATAGACGTAATTTGGAGTATGGTCGCATGGGCGTTGAACTGAAATCAGTATTTCAGTAATACTCAATTGTACCAAATTGAACCCGATGATTTTACTCTGTACATAATTAATAATTGCCTTTCAGAATTCATTGCGATTTTAAATCTATGATATCATAATAACAATGGGAATATTAAAATTATAATTAGAAACTTCTTTTCTACTCAAAAAGTAAAATTTAATTATTTCTTAAATTTTTGAATAAATACCGTAACTGGTTATTAAGATTTGAAGTATCAAGAACTCAAGTATAAGACAAAAATCATTATCTTTAGCAGCTGTAGTCATAGTATAGTATTATAAACCTTTTATCAGTTCCTTTCCCATCAGTTAGTGTTATTGCTTAAACACATACAGAGTATTCAGTATATCGCTACAATTAAAGAGATTCAAATGTTAAGAAATTCGGGTACAGGCATATATTATTTGCGATGTACTCGCTCTTAACTAAACTGCTGAACATAAAGAGCAATAGGAAGTTTTTAATCAAAATTTTCAGATTGATATTTTTAAGAACAACATAAGATATCAAGATGTGGTTTTAGTGTTCGCTATGTTAGTCCACAGGGTATGTGCTGCTAGTTGCAGACTCCATATGCTTATGAAAAATTGTTGCAAAAGTTTGTTAACTGCGAGAACTCTCAAAACACGTTTTCATTTTTCGTTATCATCACAAATAATCTCTGATAGAACACAGAAATGACCTTTTTGGCAATTTTCGATATTTTAATTTACTGGATTTTTATCGAAAATGTCCATATATTATAGAAGCGAAGTATTAACGTGATGCCCTGTATATGCCACAAACATTAGCAGCCTATTTTACGATCAGTATTTATATTATTAACAATAGCAGCAGGAGCTATGATTTAGCTCGAATTAGATAGGAATTAACGTATTGAGAATTTGTTTTTTTTTTCATATATTATAATCTGCAAACTTTGACAGCGATTTTGCAGTTCAAATAAGTAAAAAGTCTATTAAAACGTGTGTTTGAACGTGGTTTATTTACAGGGCGTTATACTTTAGATTTTTTTCCCATTTTATCTATTATTTTTTTAGATTTCGCTTTCAAATTGGGTCGGTGTTATAATCACGTAAAAATAAACTTATAACACGGATTAATTTATTTTTTCTTTATCAGTGGTCGTGAGATCGTTTTAAAGAACTTTAGTAACAAAAATTATGATACGTCACTGCTTTTTCGTAATTTTAGTAGCACATCCAAATTCACTTATCAAATCTGAATTAAAGTTGGCTCTTTTCGCTAAAACGAAGAGCTTTCGAGAAAAAAAAAGATATTTTCTAGTACTGTGTGTAAAATACTCACTTTACACACTATTTAAAATTCGTCAAATATATCATTTTAATGCAGCGCATAATAGTATATTATGCAATGAGCATTGCTCGTGTCTTAATAGCCATTAAATGTGAGTTGCATACTAATGAATGCACTATTTTTTCTGCGACCATTGATAATAATGAAAAATAATCTTTAATTTAGAAAATGTCCTTAGTAAATTGTCTATTAACTGTCAAAATTGATAAATTTTAGATCTGTCATGATCACGGCAATCTTTGATATTGACCGAATGTCACTGTGATTTTAAATTTTGATGGATTAAAACCCTGTTTAGTAATGAAACGTCAGTATCGTAATGCACTTCATTGCGATACTGGTAGCAAAAGTCTAATAAATCAATTAGAGTATACGAGTAGAAAAAATTAATTACTTTACGTGCGAGTGCCTAAAGTAAAACTGACATGTTTTTTGACATTTAGTGCAGTGCATAATATAATATATTTTTCTACTCCTATTCTTTAATTGAATTATTAATTATTTACTACTAGTATCGTAATAAAGTACATTACCATACTGACGTTTCATTACTAAACTAGGTTTTAATTAATCAAAATTCAACAGCACAGTGATATTTAGTCAATATTAGAGACATCATTGATCATAACAATTTAAAAATTTATTAATTCTGGCAGTTGCCAGACAGTTTACTTAATAACCTTAAAGTAAGATAGTATTATTTAAAGATTTTTTTCACTATTATGACTGGTCATAGAAAAAATAGTATATGCAACTTATATTTAATGGCAATTAAGACCTTTGAATTCGTTACGAGCCGTCATTAAATACTCATTGCATTAGGGCATAAAATAATTATAAGAGGTGGCAAAAACACGCATATTTTAAAAATATTCGAAATTATACAAGGTGTGTTACAAAAATAGAGAAGCATAAAATATTTTTTGTTAAACAGATCACTATATTTGATTTCAATTCTTAGCTCTATGTATCCGTCTTCGTCAAAACCTTAAATAAAAGTTTAAGAAGAACAGTATCGTACGCCTTTTCCAGGTCTATAAAAACGATATGTATTGAGAGGTTTCGAGCTGTCCGTTTTTCTATTAGTTGTTGAAGGGTAAAGATATTGTCATGGCAGGATCTTCCCGCTCGAAGACCACCCTGTTCTTCTATTTCCATATATTGAGCTTCAATGCTTTTCTTTAGTATACGACCATACAACCGTCCCAACGAGCTGGTTACACCGATATCTCTATAATTTCCACACTCTTTCCTATCTTCTTTTTTATATATCGAGCTAATGTAGGCTATATTTCATTCTCTCGGAATATCTTGGCCTTCAATTAGGCACTTATTAAAAATCTCTGCTAGTGCCTCCAATTGAGAATCTGTCCCATATTTCACCAACTCGGTGGGAATGTTTCCCGGCCCTGAATCTTTTCCGTTCTTCATTTTCTTTAGCTCTTTTTTTTATTTCTTCCTTATTTACTTCATGAACATCTTTGTTCTCTACCTCCGTGGTACCTTCTAGCTCCTCCAAAAATTGAGGTCGGATTTCAGACAGTTGTGTTTTATAGTGCTCTTCCCATTTTTTATTTTTTATCAAGTTAATATTTCCTTCGTCATTTCGGTCTTTTCTAAGGTTTTTTATAAATTTCCAAGCCTGTCTGACTAGTTCCTCCTAAGTATCTTTCTACCTTTTCACCTTTTTGCTTCCACATTTCGTTTTTTCCTCTGGTAACTAATCTCTTTGTTTCTCTGCTCAATCTAATGTATGCATTCCTGTCTTGTGTGTATTTTGTGGTAAGCCATGTTTGGTACCCTTTCTTCTTATCGTTCACCGCTCTTTCTATTTCTTTACACCACCAGTCCGGATTTTCATGCTGCGCAGTTTCCTTAAACCCTAGAGCTTCTTTCGCAGCCTGCTGAACGCATTCTTTAACATTCTGTTATTGTGCCTCAGCTGTTTGCCTTCTATTTAAGTCTGTTAGTTTTGATGCTAGACTTAGCTTGTAAAGAAACTGTACTGATTCTTGTTTTAGGCTATCGATGTTACATTTTATATTTTTTAGTTCGGAAACTTCCTCGTCCTTCGTCTCGTTCTGGTTGCTTGTTCTTCTGTAGTGTATGACAATCTTTGCTACCACCATATAATGATCAGACCCGCATTCAGCGCTGCGATAGACCCTCACGTCATTCATTTGAAGTCTTGTATTCTGAGGTTGGATAAAATAGTCAATTATGGATCTTAGTTTTTCTTTGGTTGTTCCCAGGTGTACATATGAATGTCCTTGTGCTGATAAAAACCGTTCATTATTCTTAGGTTCAGGCTTTGGCATAATTCTATAAGTCGTTCCCCATTGTTATTTATTCGTTCTACCCCATATCTTCCCAGGACCGCATCTTCCTCTTTACTGTCTACCCGAGCATTAAAATCCCGCAAAGATATATTTCTTTGGAGTGACTTACATTAACCAGGACATTTCATAATCTGTGATAAAACTCGGCTTTAACCTTGACGTCGGCATCGTCACTTGGAGCGTATGCTCCTATAATGATTAACGTTGCTCCGTTTCTTTCTAAGTCCATCGTAATAATCTGCTCATCTATCTCTTCCCACCTCTTTACGTGTTTCTTTAGCTTTTTATGTATGGCTATAGACATACCTCTTTATGCTCTGGCGCTTTTTTGCTACTCCACTATAAATGTGGATATAGGAATCTTTGGTTTCATTTCCTTTTCCTTTCTTCTTGGTTTCGGTGAAAACACATACATATATATTTGTCTCTTAAGTTCCTGAAAAACTTCTGTCTCTTTAGTTCTTAAACCTTGTAAATTCCATGTAACCACTCTCAGTCCTTTTTCGTAGCAAAAGTCGCCTTTTATTTCCGTCCGTATTCCGAGGCTTTTGATCGAAACTTTTAGCAAGTGGTTGTTTTCACGGAAGAAAGGTTGCTAGCCTTTCGTTCCAATCCGAGCTTGGGACCGGCACCAGCATCTGGCCTACTCAGTTCAGCTAGCATACAAGAGGTGGAGTTAAAAAAGTAGTATATCCAGCTCATATTTAATGACAATTAAGACCTTTGCATTCGTTACGAGCCCTCATTAAATACTCTCTGCATTAGGGCATAATTATATGAGGTGGCAAAAACGGGCTTATTTTAAAAATATTTTAAATTATACAAGGTGTGTTACAAAAATAGAGCAGCGTAAATAATTTTTTTGTTAACCAGATCACTCTATTTGGTTTCACTTCTTAGCTCTATGTACTAATATCAAAGTCTAAATTTAAAAGTTTTTGAGATATTCGGATCTAACGATGAAAATTAACATTTTCGTTATATTCATAATGGGCAGTTTCTCCCTCGCTCCCATATTGGCTGGAAGAACACCTAGTACTATATTAACGTTCAGCCTATACAATATTCGGAATTTGCTTCATTGTTTATTATATGCGCATATCTTCAAATTATAAGATCTCATTTATTTTGAATGGCGCACCCCTAAAATTTTATTTTCCTTCATTCAGGACTATCTTTAATATTTATCGAGAAATTTCGATACTTTCAAATTGCTCCATTATATTCGATACCACAACATTGCATGAATCGCAATAGCCCTAAAAACCACGGCTAAGTTAACCAAAAGACTCATGGGTCAAAATATATGTATATGTATATAAACCAACCGCCAGGGAAGATATGAAGAAAAATTCGAAATAGTGGAACGGTTTCAGTACAAAATTATCTAAATGCGTCAGTCGCCAGTCGGTAAAATGACATAAGTAAACACGTCTTCGTCTTCCAGTCGACATCAATATTATGGAATGGTTACGATCCTCTGCAGCTTCATACGCTTGTGCAGATGGCATTGCCTTGTGTAGAATTGTATGACATATATTATAATTTGTTCTCCAAGGCTGTCTTGGCATTCACTTTTTGAATAGTTTTATGACTAAATAGCCTCAAATTATATTACAGCACGCAGTTGAGAGTTCATGGAGTTCGGCACCTCAAGTTTCTTATGGACCTCCGGCAAACTCCTATAATCCACCGGCACCTGCTTATGGAGTACCTTCAGCCCAATACCCGTATTCCAGGTCCTTTGACACCGAAGCCGAACAACCCAAATATAGTCAAGAATTGGCATATTCCGCACAAAGAAAATGACTCTTATAGAGTAGATTAATTTAATTAATTTTGTTAATTTATGTAATTTATTTATTGAAATATATGTTTTGTTTTATAATATTGAAATTTTCATGAGGCAATGGCCATGCCTTTAGCTATGCTATGCTATGCTAATTAATATTGTTCTAGTAGTATGGTAATTTTGAAGAATAACGAGGAATCTCATCCATATAGGCCACTAGTCTGGGTGCATACTTCATAAGTTATTAAGCCCAATACACTTGATCTTTCTGGCAAAAGTACACAGTTTCCTTTATGTGCTTTTGTTTCAGTATAATGCTATCGAAGTGCACTAGTCGAGTCGGTATAATCAACACCTATATTATTGAATTACTACGATCCTCTGCAGGTTCATATACCTGTGTAGATGATATTACCTTGTGTAGAATTATATGACGTACATTTTTTCTCCAGGGCTGTCTTGCCATTCACTCTATATGAACTGAGTCTATCAAAAGGAGCATAGCCTGCCTTATTCTTATTTTATATAATCAAAACCTTAGATATAGACATATACATAACGTTTAGTTGACCATATTTTGTACAAAAATTTAAAATTGTAGCAAGTCAGATATACATATACTTAGATAGTAAAACCAAAATTTACAGAATTAACAATATAAGTTGATTCACTCCGCGCCATCGTCAAATTCTACTCCGCCACTCCTCGCCTGTCCGGTAGACTGGTGCCAGTCTACAGTGGAGAACTAGATGATTTAAGTTTATTTTAAATTTGTTTACGGTCCGGCGTATAGGGTGAGATTTCAAAAATAGCGGTTTGTTTTTGGTGGATTTCTGAGTAAAATGTCTAGTCGAAAATCGAAATATTCGTTCAGTAGTTGATTGTGAAAGACGAATGGCAGACAATATATCGCTCTTTAGGTGCCCAAAGGCTAAGAATTAGTTTATTATAAGCTTTTATTTAACTTCACTTGTATGTTTGGGTCAAATCTTACAAGCTAAATTTGTCCTACTTCCCATCTTACAAGTTAAATTTATCCTACTTCCCATCGATTTATACTGAGTAGCATTATAAGATCCTTTGCACAAATAGTGCACTAGGTATATAAAAATCGGCCTTTCCTATTGGTCGATCCGCATGGCCCTCCGCTCGCTTCGCTCGCTACAGGGGCTCAAGATAAGGAAACTAACCAGGTGCTAACCCAAACTAACCCAATACAAAACCAAGAAAGAACTGTTTAGAAACATAATCTTAAAAAAAATACAAAAAAAGCAACGGGGTTTGAACCCGGGCCATCCAGGTGAGACCCAGTTATCTAAACCTCTACACCACGAGAGCTCTTGACAGAAATCGATTGCATCACGAAGACATATTGTAATACGAGATGGATCGACCAATAGGAGAGGTCGATTTTTACATAGTGCACTATTTGTGTAAAGGATCTTAAAATGCTACTGAGTACAATAGAGTTTGTAATAAAAAAGAACTTGCAGCTGTCGAGCCTGGAAAAGTGCCTTAGAATTTATAGGATCCTACAAATATGCGAATGATACACCAATGTAATGTCATAGCCATATTAGAATGTGTGGTTTGCATTTTCATGAAAACAGTTTTGCAAATTCTTCTAGAAGTTGTATACATTCATATGCTGTTTCATCAACCATATTGCCAACGAAAAAAGGTAACTTTTAATCAGATTTTGTGCATTTGCAAAATAATGTAAGATGGGAGCAAATATAGGTTTATCTAAAAGTCTATTACTTTAAATTTTGTGCTAATTAGTTATTGTGGTAAAATTAACGAAATATAGAAATAGCTAAAATATAGACAATTAGTTTTGCAAAACTTTTTCCAAAATAATTTGTAAAGTTTTGCAAAAATATGATGTAGTTCATCCTCAAAATAAATTAAACTAAATAATTTTGCACGGAGTATTAAATTTCATTCTTGAAGTAAAAAATAATATATTTTACAAATTTTATTTAAATATGCAATGGTATTTACCGTATTTTTTTTAAATATGCTGAATAAGGCCTTTACCTTTTCATCTTATTTTGTGAGTTCACAAAACATATTTTTCAAAATTTTAATGAAAACATATTTCATTATTTAAATTCCTCTATTTATTACTTACTAAGCGGGAAATTTGACTCTATGTCAAGCGCTTTAACCAAAGTAAATCGCGTCAAACGCGGCTCTTATTGCCTTAATACCTCTACATTTTTTTACCGTCGCGTTGCGTCCTCGGCTCGCCTTTGATATGACGATTTCATTGAATTGGCGCTTAGTGCACCAACTTGTATTTTTAATTCTGTAAACTTTGGTAAAACTATTAAAATTCTACCATAATCAAGATAACAGACAACGCTCACAATAGCAGCATAACATAGATTTTTTTAAATCTAAGTCAATATATTGAAAATACTACAGAAAAAAATAAAACAAACAAAATATCAAATTAAGTTTGGGGATTTACGACATCAAAATATTTGGCTAATGTGAAGCCTGTACTGCCAGGAATCTATTAATATCTCTTTTAGATATTTTGTCATTAAGAGTTTTTTACAGGTGTAAAAATATGAAAATTAATATTCAATGAGGTATTTGAAGATTTGCTCAGCTTACATCTACGAGACCTAACTAAATCATCAGATCTTGTTCCATGCAGTGTATATCGAGTAAAGCGACAAATCACTCTTGTTTCATAATATAGTAAAACATATATAACGCTGGAAGAGTTAGAAGTGTATGTGTATATTCACAAAATGTGGCTTGCAGTAGCCAAGATGCAGTCTAAAAACATGCAATGAGTTGGACAAGTTTTCTCACAGAACAATACTTCCATAGGAAATATGTATATGGAGTAGCGAGAAATAGACATTCAGAGTAGATTTCCGATTTAGGGTCGACTTAAACCTTCTAATGACAAATATAGCGGCTAACATCTTACTACGTAATGAATTAACGTGAAAAGCTCAGGTCAGAGTATCGTCGAGTGTCAATCCCGAAACCTTCGCGCTTTTCCCTCAACTATGTCACGACTTGTTGAAAATACTTCTTCTTCAGTCTAACCTACGTTTAACTTCAAGCAATTTTGTGAGAACCAAATGTCAGCTCTTTGAGCTAGCCCTCTACTACTGTTTCTTAAATCTTCATTTTTTTGCTACTACATAACATAGATTCATCGTCTGCCAAGCATATGTACTTGGGTTGAGAGAGCAAGGACTCAAGAACTGATCCCTGGGGCAACCCACTGGGTCATAACTCGGAACGTCATCCCCAAGGGACACACATTGAGCTCTAACAGAGATATACGATTGCAACAACTGAAGGGGTTGCCCTCTAACGCCATAGCGGTAGAGTTTTTCGACAACAGGGCTATGCGAGATGCAGTCAACGGCCTTACTCAAGTCACACAGAACTAAATATACATGTTCTCCCTGTCAAGGCTCTCCATCGACTATGTCATGCACTATCTGAAAAAGAGCCTGTATCGTAGATTTGCCCTCTCGAAAACCATACTGGGAAACGTCAGGCAGATTGTTTGTATCACCTTTTTGTGAACAGGCGCTACCAGCCTGGACAATTTCAGGGAGTTTGGAAAAACACAACGATATAAGAAGATATGTGTTTTAAGATATGTTCTGTTAATGTCACAAACATCTCACGATGATGAGTTTTAGAGCGAAACTATTGTATTCAAAACTTCCTGATCATGAGTTTGTAGAAACGGAAACGATTTGGGAGCCAGAGGAATAGAAGGTGTAATCTCCTCTTCCAGATTTCTATCAAATGCCATATTTTTAACTATTTCAGATGCAAGCGTTACAAATTGATCGGATCACTGGATCTTAAAAGAGACGCACTGATATTGTCTCAGCCATGATTTCTTTCCATATTAATGATATTCCATACACTTTTCGCTTTACTTCTGGAGCCATTAATGTAATCACCATAGGTCTGGATTTTAGCATTCACCATAGAGTACTTATAATTTTTTGTAAGAATTTGTAAATAGTTTTGGAGGTTTCGCTCTCTGTCGCATCCCTTAATAACTTTACTGGTGATAGTGTATTTACTTTTTCCCTTAGCTAACTAGAAAACCAGCGAATAGTGAGTCGATCGGATACAGTATTCTTTAGAGGAACATTTTTACAAATAAGTTTTCGACAATTGGTATTCAGGAAAGTAGCCAAAAATTCAATAGTTCTTGATTCACAGTATTTAGACCAGTTCAGAACTTCAAGATCATTCTCTAATTTTAAATATGTTTGGTTCACACATTGAAAGCCAATTGCATATATTGTCCATTAATAGTGATCCGATAGACATGGATCCATGACACACACAATGCTCATTGGATGTTAGTTATTATATTATCCATGCAACCAACGGACTTGGCAGTCACTCTAGTGAAGTCCGAAATGCAGGCCTTCATACCAATATCATCCAAGATAGAAACCAATTTGGACAAACGAAAGGAAGTATCCAAAAAATTAATATTGAACTCACCGCGAATAATTATGTTTTCATACTTATTAAGAAAGCAATAGAGCGACCCGTCCAACTCATGCAGGAACGTGTCAATGGAACTAGCAAAAGACCTATATAAAGTAACAATCAAAAGCTTACACTGACCAATATCTACGGCATAAAACTAAGCATCCAACTCCCTTATATTATGAGATCTGGTTTTTGATGACTGCTTTATAATATGCCAAACATAGTATAAAATAGCAAGTCGTCGAATATAAAACTGGATTGATCACATTAGCAAGAGTAATTTTAAATCTGGCACGCTAATTAGGAAATATCCATTGTAATATCTTAAAAATAGGGAGAACTCTAATAGTATGAAGAGTTTCGTGCGGTTATTGATGTCACCATGTCAAATGTAACAGTGCGTGCATGAGATCCATCGATAATCATCCAAAAATATTAGTACTGTAGTACTCAAATAGTATTTTGGGCATCTTGACAGATAATTTATAAATAAAAAAAAATGCTGAAACATGGTCAAAAACCATGGCATTTATATATAGATTAAGAAATTATACGTTGGTGCAGATAAACTATTAATATAAGTGATCTAGTTTTCGTAGTACAGTTATTATTGCAGTTGCCATCTGTTGTGCTTTTACTTTACAACTATTCTAGGTGCACTTGCTTAAGAACCATGGCAGAATTATGGTATTGTAGAAAAGCCTATTTAGAGCATTTGTAATTCACTTAAATTAATACAGAAACTAAATTGTAGAGGGCGCAATGCGTGCGGCTTACTAGCATTATGGCCAGTTAAAGCAATTATTTGTCAGGTAAATTTCAATTAATGTAAATAACTCATATTGAACAAATAAATATAAAGAATTACCTGTTTTTCATTACATTTTCATGAACTGTAAAGAAAAAATATTTTTGAAAACATGAAAACGTCATAATGTAATATTTACAATCAAGTTTTAAAAATTGTATTGTGGAAATAGATTTCTATGGACATTTCCACCTTGTCTGTATTGCCCCAAACAAAAATCTATACATACAGATCTTTGCCTCAAGGATCAATATTTGATCGATTTCTTCCTTTAATGTAGCAAGCTGCTATTCTGGCGTCCATTAAATATGCTCTCAAACATATGTACAGGGTGGCTCGAATTCGTGTCTATGTATGGGGAACTCGAAAACCGTAAGAGATACAGTGTCGGTCAAATTAAGGCAAAATTGCGCATTTAGGTGCCTAACAGTATGCCGTTTAAAAACTTTTAAAATTCCGAGTATTTCCGGAGATATCCGATTTTGAAAAATCGTTTTATTTTTTCCTGGACTTATTTAAAAACTGATTTTAAATTGAATTGCACTTTTGCATTGCCACTTTTTCCTCTCTATCCAATGATGGTATCCAGTTTGAAATCCAACGTTTCATCTTCAAGGGATCATCATCAACTTTTTTTTTTAAATACGAACTACTAATTTTTTTATCGTTTTTCAGACGGTATTGGCGTTATTAATATGAGTATGTTTTTATTTATTTATTTATTTTTATTTTTATCATTTTTTTTTAAATTATATATTTTGCTTTGGCGTAATTTTAAATAATTTAAGGTAGGTACTTTTGAATTTTTTATATTGTATAAAAATATTTTATTATGTTTTTGTGCTAAGTGGAAAATTGGAGCCCGTATAAAAAATAAAAAATAGAAAAATTATTTTTTACGAGAATATGGCTGTGAACTATTACTCAAACAAGTTGCTTAGTGCAAAGATAAAATATTTTCAACTTTTAACCAATTAAAAAAATATTTAATAGAGAATATCAACAATTTATAATCATACTACGTGATACTATAGGTACTCTGATGGAAAAACACACCTATTGGAATTTTGCTTATAAATTAATTATATTTTCAATTTATCAGCAAAATTACAATAGGTATATGTCTCAAAGTACCTATAGTATCACAACACTAAGCAACTTGTGTGAGTAATTGTTCATGGCCATATTCTGGTAAAAAATAATTTTACTATTTTTTATTTCTAATACGAGCTCCAATTTACGACGGCGTCCTGGGCTCACACAAGAGAAAATATTTTAAATCAGCTCTGAGATAAAAAGTCAGAATTCTGAAATAAAAAGTAAGAATTCTGAGATAAAAAGTCAGAATTCTGAGATAAAAAGTCAGAATTCTGAGATAAAAAGTCAGAATTCTGACATAAAAAGTAAGAATTCTGAGATAAAAAAAAGTCAGAATTCTGAGATAAAAAGATAAATAATAATGTAAGTGCTTTATATTTATCTATAACTATAGGTTGCTCCAAACCCAACAACATTAAGTCTTGTTTTATGCGCTCCAATGTGACTACGATTGCTAACACTAGCATTCTGGATCGATATTACGATATTTGTTACGTAATCTTTTAAACCCAGAATTCTGACTTTTTATCGCAGAATTCTGACTTTTATCTCAGAATTCTGAGTTTTTATCTCAGAATTCTGACTTTTTATCTCAGGATTCTGCCTTTTTATCTCAGAATTCTGACTTTTTATCTCAGAATTCTGACTTTTTATCTCAGAATTATGACTTTTTTATCCCAGAATTCTGACTTTTTATCTCATTTTCTCTTGTGTGACCCCAGGACGCTTTCGTACCAATTTTCCACTTAATACAAAAGTAAATAAAATATTTTTATAGAATATAAAAAGTTCAAAAGTGCCTACCTTAAATTATTTAAAATTACGCCATAGCAAAATATATAAAAAAAAACAATAATAAAAATAAAAAAATAATAAAAACACATACTCATATTTATACCGACAATACCATCTGAAAAATGATAAAAAAAATTAAAGTTCGTATTTAAAAAAATAAAGTTGAAGACGAAAAGTCGGATTTCAAACTGGATATCATCATTGGATAGAGCGGAATGCAAAAGTGTAATTAAATTTGAAATCCGTATTTAAATAATACCAGGAAAAAAATAAGTATTTACGATTATCTCCGTAAATACTCGGAATTTTCAAACTTTCTAAACGGCATATTGTTAGGCACCTAAATGCGAAACTTTGCCTTAATTTGACCGACACTGTATCTCTTACGGTTTTCGAGTTCCCCATACATAGACACGAATTCGAGCCACCCTGTACATGTAACCTGGCTTACTCTTTTATTATACAAAACTAAATATAAAATCGTTTAAATCTAATCTAATCTAATAATTTATACATAAATGCAAAATCAATTAATCAGTTAAAAATTATAAAATTCTACTCATATGAGTGAATGAATAATAAAGATATAACAAAAAAAATATAAAACAGATAAACTATTAATAACAAAAGTAAAAATATATAAAAATATATTGTATGTGGGTTTATATGCCTCTATAGAGACATACACACATTAATTTTCTTTTTTTATTTTATTTCTTTTTGTATCTTACTCGCGAGGCCCATGGAATTGATGAAGGAGAGTAGGGATTTTGCCCTGCCCAATTCCCAATTGTGTGTGAAACTATAAGTGAGATTATGTGCTAAACTTACGTCTTCGTAGCAACTTACACAATTTTTCCATACGTTCGGCAACCATCGGCACGCAGGTTATTACTGTTGTAATATGTTTTGAATGGTGGGCAGTGGAATATATTTGCGAAAATACATGCAAGCTGATGTATATCTACTATAAATCGGCTTTTAACCCATTTTTTATCATTAAACCAATATTTAACTTGACGCATGGCCCTCCGCTATCTCCGCGGGCGCAGCCAAACGAAACTAACCCTAACTAACCCAAGACATGCCCAAAATCAAGAAAATTAAACCAGTACGATAATCGGATATTAAGGTTTGTTCCAACACCCAATATTTGCACCGTCTCAGGTTTGTGCGCTGGCGTTAACTTTACATGGTTTCCTGACCGTGAGAAAATAGGCAATCGTTGAACGGTTTTCAGCATCCGTGGCACTTTAAGGTCCTTTACCCAAATAGTGCACTATGTCAAAATCGACCTCTCCTGTTGGTCGATCCATCTCGTATTTATAATATATCTTCGTGATGCAATTAATATCTGTCAAGAGCTCTCGTGGTGTAGAGGTTTAGACAACTTGGTCTCACTTGGACGGCCCGGGTTCAAACAACGTTGTTTCTTTTAATTTTTTTTTAAGATTATCTTTCTAAACAGTTTTTGTCTTAATTTTGGGTATGTCTTGGGTTAGCTTGGGTTAGCACCTGGTTAGTTTCCTTTTCTTGAGCTCCCGTAGCGAGCGAAGCGAGCGGAGGGTCATGCGGATCGACCAATAGGCCGATTTTTATATAGCGCACTATTTGTGTAAAGGATCTTATAATGCGCATCCGTGTAATGGTCCGCGTCTTCGTACGTGACGTGAAGTAGTAAAGTGAAACTAACCTTACTTTTAAATGTAAACAAATATATATATTATTAGTTTAATACTATTATTATACCTCTAACGTCTTGCAAAAAATAGGTAAAGAAAAGTGAAATACGTTGAATTAACGAATCAAATTATTTAAAAATTCATAAACAATGCCTTTTTACATTACAGAATTAGAAGAATATTTTGTAGTTGGTTCAGAAAATTTGAGGACAGGGACAGAACCAATACAGCCTGTTAATTCAAATCAAACAGATATACGAATTATACGAATGATAGAATATAAGTGGAGTCCGAATGCAACACATATTCTTATTGATTTGTATGCCCAGTTTAAGAAAAAATTAGGTACTTTTGAAGTGAGAAGTATAAAAATGTTGTGGATTAAAATAGCCGAAGCACTATCGAAATCAAACATACACGTAACACCAAATAACTGTCTAAACCGATGGAGGGTCTTTGAAAGAAATTACAAAAAGCATGTGGATAACCAAAGTAAAACTGGTAAGTACCCAAATTTATTAAAATATCTCAAGCATGGATCAATCGCGAGACCAAGTGCTGGTCACTGCAGTTTAAATTATCTTTGGGTTAGTTTGCAATAGATTAAGTAATTTTATTTTGATTTGTTTCAAATCTAGTTTCTAATTTTTAGGAAGAGGATATAAGTTTTTTGAATATAAGGCTGAAATGGAAGACATTTTTGGAAAAAACGAAAAGTCCATCGAGAACTGTTGCTATCCAATGACCAAATAGATAATTCAGTTGAAGCTGCTAATTATCAAGAATGTATAACTAGTCAGGAAGATATATTGGATCAAAATAATAATAATTTATCTACTTCTTCTTACCGGAAGGCGGGCCTTTCGATTTGCAAACCGGAAGGCAAACTGTATCGTTAGTGGTCATATTGGCCGAAAGGCCGGGCCTGAACTCTCGGCCTCCCAAAAAACAGTCAGGGCTTGATTATTTACCTTCCGGCTAGGTTTTTTGCTTGCAAGTCGGAACGTGTATTGTGACGATATGGGTACAGGCCGAGAGTTATCAGGTTCCAGTCGTAATTCGTTTATTAGGTGCATATGTGAATTCAGTTGTCGATTTATTAACCTCTGTTTTACCCATTTCGAACGTATGCGCTTTATTTGTTGCTGTTTTTTAGACAATAAAGCAACTCCTATTAACACAGGATCATTTTCCGGGATCTTGTCTACAACTTTTCGCTTCGCACCACACTAAAACTGAACAAAACCCTCCGAATAAAACGTAACGTATATGCCTTAGCCGAGAATACAGGCTTGCTTCGGGTTTGCGAATCGAAAGTCCTGCCTTCCGGTAAACTGCATCGTGTATGGCGGCCTATAGCTGGCCATACACCATGCAGTTTACCGGAAGGCGGGTCTTTCGATTTGTAAACCGGATTCGATTTTTTGCTAGCTGTACAATAAAATTTTGCTGACGTCTTGTCAAGTTGCCTCTATCTTTGTATGGAGTAAGAAGGTGATTTTGTAGGGGATATCCACTATCCCCTAAAATAAAGTAGCGTCCACATTTCTCTTCTAAATTGTTTTTTAGGGGAGAATTCCTGAACACCCGGCTGCCGTGTACAGATCCTGGGTAACCCACAAAAAGGTCAATAATTTTTCTTCTGTGGTCACACACTGCTTGCATCTAAAAGAAAATAAAACATCCCAAATAGCTGATGACACAAAAACTTCAAGATGCATTATATCTAAATGTACCCATTATGTGAATTTCCGTAGAGTTATTAAAATTATCTATCCATTTAATTAAATTTACATGAGATAAAAATAACCCCAAGACTATGATAGAATCTCAGATATAGTAGGTAATCTATTTACTGTAAACTCAGTTGTATTTTACTTTTTTAATATGCTGATTTGTTTAAAATAAGCAATTAGGAGAAAAACTACCTGAATTGAGTAATACGCTTTTCGATTTATATAAGAATCAGGGTCGTTGTCAGGTTTGTCAATCTTTATGTGGCATCCAGCAATGGCTCCTATGACATTTGGAAAGCCCTTGGTCCTGAAATGTTGCTCACTCAGTCGTTTTTCAGCTTCACTCGGCCATCTGATGATCTCTGGAGACAGATTACTCAAAAATAATGTCAGACGATGTTATTATTCTGTTGACAGAACTTGAGGAGCAGACTTCCAAATAGCGTTAAGTGCCTTTAAACAAAATATTGGGAAACCAGGAAAAACTGTTGAATGCATATTAGAGATGCTAAGGTGGTTTTTGAAGTTCAGGTTAAACTTATGTCAATCTGGTTGAATGTTAAATATGTTTGAAAAAAATTAATTGCTAGTTTTTTGTATTTTTTTTTTAGAAAAAAGGTATCAACTTAAATCTGTTTGAAAGCCTAAACCTAACTTAAATCTGCTTGAAAGGCAGAATCAAAGATAAGTCTATTTGATTGTCAAAATACATTTAAGTCTATTGTTATTAACAATCTTTATTAAATTTAATAACCTTGACATCCTATACCAATAATGATAAAGTACTATTTAAAATGTGAATATATGATAGCAGAGTTACTTTTTTTACTTTTGGCGGAAATTTCAAAAAATGGATTTAACGCTTTTTGGAAGTCTACTCCTCACTTATTGTGATATTAAAGCGGTCCCCTACATCACGAAAGCTTGCAGTTTGATGTCCGATATACCATAAATAGATGAGTACCTAAAATTAAAGAAATATAGTCATGTAGCCAAATTAAAAGACTAATGTTTATTACAGTACCACTCACTATCCCTTTTACCTTTATGAACTGCACATAGACTTTTATGTAAGAAGGCACATGTTGAATTACTTACTTGATCTAAAGCAGGTGGATTTCCAGATTGTCCGGATTTAGCACTATAATAGTAATGGCTGTTTTCAAACCTCTCAGAAATATTCCCTGCTATTTCCTATGAGACTCTAAGGTGTTCAAAGAATACTGTTTCCGAGTACTATGGCACTATATCATCTAAAATTAAACAAATTATGAACCTTTTTAGCTATAATAAGAATATTACATCTATGGAAGACTAATTTCGTATTTTAATAAAAAAAAATCCATAAACGTTACCTAAATAATGTGCATTTTTCACTCGCGGTTCATTCAAGTGCTCCAAATCATCTTCAGAAGATGCAGAATTTAATAAAAAATCGATGTTCTCTTCATCACTCATATTTATATTCTATAATAATTTTAATTCACAATTCATAAAATTTGTGTACTATAAAAATAAGTACATAATCAACAAACTCGAGAACTGACAATAAACCAGTCGACAAATGGTTTATGCCCAAGTCAGCCCAAATAGTACATGCTTTCAACCAGGAATCGAAATGACCGTACGGAAACCGATTCGCGAACGATCCCTGACAATGTTGGAACGCTAGCAAGGATCGTCCGATAAACAGTCATGGGGTTCGTTGGAACGCGTTTCTCTGTTTGCCCATGAACTGGACGGTACGAAGGACGGGTTTTTTGGCTGTGTTGGAACAAACCTTATATCTTTTCTAACGATGATTCATCCACAGGTAGTGCTTGAACTTAAATCCCAACGGGAAGCAACAGTAAGATATTCAATTCAATTGGCTAGTTTTTTTAAACCGCCATCGCCACCACTTAAGTCGCTGTAATCACGCGGAAGCGTATGGAAAATTTGTGCAAGCTTCCCCTTTAAATTTGCCCAATCCAGTGCGCTATACGCGACATTGTTGACGGCATTCTTCCGCACATTTATTAGCCAACACTGAAAGGGACTTTTTACCTGTAAAGGGCCATGACGGTAGGCGCTCGCCAACTACTGTAGCTGAAAGCTGCTTTCTAGGTTTCGGTTTAAAATTAATTCTGATAGCCAGGAAATTATAAGTAAGTACCACAGAAGCTTCTGGTAACCTAAATGTTATAACATTTTTATACCCATTTGGAATAACTCCGTCCTTATTTATCAATCATTAATCAGTTGAAACATGAAATTGCCAACAAAAATGTACGTAGATTACTAATTAGATCTCACGTCAAAAGTTTGATGTCTGTTAAAATCACTAAATAACGCAAAAATGGACTACGAAAATGTAATATTCGGATGAATCGAAAAAACTTGTGCTTTGTAGTAAGTTATTTTCAAAATCTAAATCATTTTGATCCCGATTTTTTTTTCTAGAAAGCACATTATACAACATTCAAAAACAGAGGAATGGTTTTCGAATTTAGAAGAAATATATTTGCAAACTTTTCCCAGAACAAAACTAGAAATACGAAGAACAGTCTGCATTGTATAAGGGAAGTAATATACAGAATCTATGCCTGAAAGGAACATATTATTTTAGAAACTATTTACAGCTAATTTGAAAAAGGATCACGAGAAATTTAGAGCTCAAAAAGTTTGTTATATTTTGGGAATTAAGAAAATATGCTTTAGCTTCAAAAAGCAGGACAGAAGAAAACATTTATTGGAAATACGTGGAATCAGACTGAAGACAATTTCACTTTTAAATAAATATCAAGCTGCTAAAAAAGAGAACATATATAAACAGATTTTTCTGAATGAGGCATGGGTTTTTAGCCAGGAATGTGGCAAGATGGTAGTAAATAAAAAAAAACTGGACGTGGGATACTTTACGTTATTGTTCATGCCGTAAATAAAAATGGATTTGAGACAAATGAATCCCTAATTATTTTCAAATGTAATAAGAAAACAGGTGATTATCACGAAGAACCAATTTTACTGGATAATGCGACTTATCATAGTCGTCTAGAAGAAGAAATTCCGAGAAAAATCTGGAGCAAAAACGATCTTTTAGAATGGCTTGGGAAGAAGAATATCTATTTTACAAATAATCTTTTAAAAGATGCTGTTTGGAATTGGGTGAAAAAGCAAACAGGGCCGGAACAAAGGTATCATTCGGATGAACTACTGTAGATTTACTCATTGTTTTAAATATTTCATGTTGTATATATTGTAGATATTTTTTCATTGTGACGTCCGGCTCCCTTAAGCTTCGAATTCTTAAAATCCGTTTGTATCCGTTTATAAATCGGATCCGTTCGGCTAATTAATTAAAACATATATTTAAACAATATTGCAAAGTAAAGGCCCGGTTTCTCTGACCAGATCGACCCGAAATATTTCGACGGGCCGATCTGGTCAGAAAAACCAGGCCTTTACTTTGTTTAAAAATATGTTTTAATTATTTAGCCGAACGGATCCGATTTTTAAACAGATACAAACGGATTCTAAGAATGCGAAGCTTAAAAGCGCTTGAAACAGGGTTTTTACTACAGTTATCCCTGTATACTTCCCATGCAGTAAAAAATCACATGCATAAAGTATTTTAAAACAAGGGACTTTTGCCATTTTTTTTTCAACAATATTGACTTTGAAGGGTTATCCCACGTAAAGTACAACACAACTTAGCAGTACCACACACCCTAGCTAGTAAGTAGGTTTAGAACAGCCCCCTAAGGGTGTCGCCATCTGCTGGCCGCGGCGTTGCAGGGACAACGTAAGGCATAACAGCAGATGTTAGCTTAGATATGCTCTAGTTAGGAATGATGTGGCTTATGATGTATAATGTTGAAAAATGAATAAATGATGATGATTCGGATGAATGCGGGGACTTCGTATTGTATCGATATACTGTACGGACTGGATTTAGCGGCGTCTCCAGCAAACGAGCCCGCACGCGTTTTACTTCGTTTACCGTGTTTTATATTGCTTACTGGTCGATTAGTCTGCTTTTTATCCAGTGGATAACTAGTAAAGACTTATATAAGCCTAGTGCACTCATTTTTCTAGTCGCCGGGGACGTAACCCCGGCAACAACCCCTATTTGCCCTGCAATGACGGACATGTAGGATGATACCTCTTCTGTCCGGTCAGTCATAAACGACTAAACATAACTCTCGCAGAATGCAGAAAATGCGCTGAAATCGCACCTACCTTATGTTCAGTTACACACATGAATACCGAGGACATCATGCCAAATTTGCTCAAGGGCATAGACCATCTAAGAGCACAACATAATCTTCCCCCCTCAACATCCTCTAGGAAGTCCTCAATCAAGGCTAAAATCGATACCGGCCGAAATCGCAAAAATGGCAAAAAACTCTCAATGACAGCTCCGATATGGAACTCGAGCAAAACACATCGACAAAAGAAGTGTCAGAAAAAAACCCTGACGACAGCCAGCCAGCATCAACCATAACCTTGGACAAGGCCAATCCGAATGCGCGACAAGATCCTGCGCTCCTGATAGGACGAACCGATACTGAAGGGTTTAAGATACCCCTAAAGACCACCCTTTAAGAAAAATGTCAAAGAAGTTAGGCTAGACTTCAGCGGACCCTCTAGCCTTGAGACCACAAATCAATACGAAGTATTATCCGACCTAGACTACTAGAACGTAAGCAACAAAACAAAGAAAGATCCTACCCGCACTAGCACACGCTTTAAGCAGAAAGCTCAATCGGCATTGAAAGCTAAACCAGGGCCACCACCCCCCGTAGTCATGGAGGGTAAATTAAAAGCGCACTCTGCACTATTAACCGACATGAAAAATATGCAAATCCAATAATTTTCAATTAAATATGCTAGGAACAGCACAATATTTTATTTTGAACACGAAAAAGATTGGGCTACCTTCAAGAGAGTTATGGATAACGAAAGTATTAAATACCATGCGTATGCTGAGAAAAATCAGAAGACGAGAGCATACGTACCCAGAGGACTAGGCGGCGATATTCCCGTGAATGAAAACAAAAAGTATATCACGGATGAATATCGATATAACATCAAAAACGTCTTCGAGATGAAGAAGACACGTGAACCGCTATATCTCGTAGTTACAGAGGCTTCTGTAACTCTTAAGAAAATCCAACAAGATATTCGAACAATTATGAATATCAGAATAACATGGGAGCACAGAAGAAACACTCGCCGTAGGAGATGCCAGGGACATGAACATTCCATGTCGTCCTGCATTAAGAACTTTAAGTGCAGCAAATGCGCCGAGGCGCATGAAATTACGTCCTGCAACAGCACCACAGTTAAGTGCGCTAACTGTGGGGGCCCACATCGAGCAATCGACATAGATTGCCCCGTATATTTATTTAAAATAAATCAATTACAAACCAGCAAACAACCTCCTAGACAACTTAAACCAGCTCCCGCGCCCGCCACGCCGGCCTGGCAGGGGCGCGGGCCTTCAGGAAACCAAGGCCGGGGTACAAAAAGAAGTACGCACCCACAACCGCAACCCCAAGCACCCCCTTAACGCCAACCCCAAGGAAGAAGAGCACCACCCCCTGAGAATTATGACAAAGATTTCCCTAACACGCTTAAGGCTTCGTGACAGACGAAATCCGCGCCACAAAGTAGCGGGGTAAGTGAAGATGCAAATAACGCCCATAACATGATTACAAATCTAACGAATGTTGTCAACAAAATAAACACGCTTGTTAATATATCAGAGCTGTATTTCGCGCTCGACGAATTCAGCAGCATGCTAGAAGCATGCAACGGAGATAAGGTAAAGATACTGCAAAGTACCTTACAGTTCTTTACCTCCGCAATTCACAAATATAACATTTAGGTGGCTTGTTTTCAATGCTCATTCTTAATATTCTATCCTGGAATTGTAATGTTATTGGAAATAAACTTGTATTTAAGTATTTTATGTACAAATCCAATTTTCAGATTTTTGTTAGAAACGCGATTAGCTGCGGATTTTAAAATTAAAATTCGTGGATATTCAACCGAACGTTTTGATCGACCAATCAGAAAAGGGGGAGGCGTGGTTTGCCTGATACACCGGTCGCTCAGGTATAAAAGGCGGTCCTATATAAAATCGCTCATTGAAAACGTCAGCGTCGAGCTAGAAGGTGGCCTGTGTATCAGCAGCGAGTACGCTCCCCCAGATCTGCGTATAACACAAGCCGATATCCTAGCATTCATGGAACCGGGCAAACGTTCAATACTGATTGGTGATTTCAACGTCAAGCATACGGCGTACAACTATACAAATCACAAAGGATGCGTTGTCCGCAATCTAATTAAAAGCAATCTGGAAGTCCAGTACCTAAGAACAGTCGAACCTACATACTATAGTGAACGCTGCATTCCCTCACACTTGGACGTGGCATTTGTTCGAGGGATGGCAGGCGCCGCACGACCCAAGGTTATAGGCGATCTCAACTCGGACCATCTTCCAATCAGGATGAGTCTAACTAACGTTAGGCGGCCGGAAGCCGATGAAATTCAGAGGATTTCATATAAAAATCTTGATTGGAGGGTGTTTCGAGCGAGATTAGGAGACCTAACTGTCATACCGAGGCAAATAGACTCCGTCCAGGAGCTAGAGAATGAAGTGAACACTTTAACCCGCAATATACAGCACGTCAGAGACGCACTATGTCCGAAAGTCAGGAAGAAGCCGTTTACGGAATCTCTTACTGATGATATCCTTCTCCTCATCAATCTCCGGAATCGAGTTCGACGCAGGTGGAAGAGGAACCGCGCTGTAAACGACCGGCTAAGGGTGAACGCACTCAATGCTCAAATAAAGGAGAATATTCGTGCACACAGGGATGCGACTTGGATCAGCTTCGTGAATGGGCTTGGCACGAGGGATGGCTCCCTGTGGAAGCTCGCGAGACAGGTTCGCAGAGGCCCAACTGACACCCCCGCTATTCTCCGTCGCGGCGAGTATGTAATGACCGATCAGGCCAAAGTTGAGGCTTTTACGGACTTCCTTGAGGGTGTACACTCGTAACTCCGGCCGAGCTGCGCAAGGTTCTGAACCATCTGCCTAAAAATAAGGCTCCGGGGTCTGATAACATCCCCTATATCATCCCCAAAAACCTACCCCAAAAAACCCTTGTACATTTTATGCATGTAGTGAACGCTATGCTACGCCTGCAACACTTTCCTAGTTCGTGGAAGATCGCGCGAATAGTACTGTTTCCTAAACACGGGAAAGACTTGAAGCTGACGAGCTCCTACCGCCCAATCTCGTTGCTTAGCACAATGAGTAAAGTTGCCGAAAAGCTCATACTGTCCAGATTTAATGAGGCCGCCCTGAGCCTCCGTATATTACCGGACGAACAGTTCGGTTCTCGCGGTGGGTATGGTACTAACGTGCTTGCCGCGAAGATCGTACATGACATATACGAGGGGTTCAATGAAGGGCATTGCACCGTCTTGTTACTTCTGGACATTGAGAGGACGTTTGACCGGGTATGGCATAACGGCCTGTATTATAAGTTATCTGTAAAATACGCTTTCCGCTACATTTAGTAGCCCTGGTTGTGTCATACCTGGCCGGGCGCTTCTTTTCGGTACGCATCGGCAACTCAGATTCAATCTTGAGGCCGATTCAGGCTGGTGTCCCGCAGCAAAGTGTCACTTTGCTGCCTACATGGCACTTATAAGTCAGTACCATTCGGACTGGAAAATCAAATTAAATGCAGGCAAAACTGAATTAGGGCAAAACTGAATTAGCTATCTTTACTCGAAAGTTTAAAAATATTGAAGCAGTTCCCATCCTGATCAAGAACACCCCCATCCCCCCCAAAACCAAAGTAAAGTATTTAGGGATCATGCTTGATAAGAGGCTTACGTTTATCGAACATCTTTCCTATATTAGGAACAAGAATCGCATAATATGCGATCAGTTAAGACCCCTTATGCATGGTTCCTTTTTGAGCCCCGCAAACAAACTCACCCTCTATCTATCAATCACCAGACCTTTTCTCATGTATGGAGCACCGGTTTGGAGCTCTATCTCGGATTATCAGATGCAAAAGCTTCAGGTAATTCAAAACCGGCATTTAAGGGCTGCGTATACTAGAACCGCAGATCTGCACGCGATATCCCATGTCGACTATGTCAGGGAACATGTAGACAAACTCGCGTGCAGATTCTTCGAGTATCGTATACGCGGCTCGCCGAAGACCGTCAATATTGCCGACGCTAAATTTAATCCGAACTTCAGAGCCAGACACGGGCTCATACATGGGAAGACGACTTTCTTCTACCTTGATCCTGGACCTCCTTGAACGCCTTACCCCGCTCCCATAAAACCCACCCTCATTCACCCCTAAAAATCCACCCTGTTGCTCTTCGCCAAAAACGAAAAGTAACAGGAGCACAGAAGGTGACCCAACTCTCACCACTACTGCTAACCCAGAGCTGGCCCCTCCCACTATGACCCAAAAGCATGGCGGGTGGGGCTTGCTAAGGGACTAGCTAACCGTATAAAATAGTATAAATACGGCCCGACAAGCGACTCGACCTAGTCGAACAACTTCTGCCAAGCCGTTCTCTGCGCTCCTTGTTCCGGCAGGCGTAGCATGGCTACACTTCGTCGAGAATACCTCTAATAACCATTACATTTCTACTCATTGAAGCTATCACTGATAATTTCATGCACCGTGACATGGGGTTTTTCTGAGTGCTTTTCCCCATATTCATCCACCTTCACTCTCTCTTCATCCTTGAAAACAAGCCAACTAAATCGATAGCCATCTGTATGTAATGTACAACTTTTAAATCTCTTGAAGGGTACCAACCCAAGTAAGACGACAACATCAACGTGCATTGCCACCTGCCTATCGCAAATATAGACTGGGCAGTCGAACGAGCCCTATTTGCGCGCTGTATATCCGTTGCGAGGCCGCAAAAGCATCTTGTAAGATGCAGGCGACCCGCCGGCCATGTACTATTTCATTGTAATGAACTCAATAAATGATATTAGAGATTAGAGATGAATACCCTGTGGAGCATGGTCATTGTGTGCTCAGGCTACCACTCCATCATTTTAATTTTTATTGCCTTAGAAATGGTGTGGTCAGAGACTTAAAGACGCTGATGTTTTAAATGTATGGAATAGCGTATTAGAAAATGCACCGCAACACTAGCAAAATTTCATAAACCATACAGAGAAAATTATTTTTGAGGCATGGGAGGTAGAAAATAAATTGGACTTGTTAAACTTCGAACTAATGGTGATCTCTGTGCCGAAAGTATTGATCAATAAGATATTTAGATTACGAACACTTAAAATCACAGTCATTTTTGTTTCATTTAATCAAACAGTTATTAAATATTACTACTGCTTTTTACAATAATAAATTATGTATGTTTTGTTGCAGTTAGCTTACTTTGTATTTACAACAGGGTCATTTCTAATTATTTCTCACCATTTTATAGGTATTTTATTGTTTTTTTTTACACATATTCTTGCTTTCGATAGAGAGACACACTTTGTAACTAAATGTCTTTAAAATGGAGAATTTCCGTTTTGTTCCCTTTTTCAATAACCGTAACTTTGATGGATTCTAAAAAGAAAAAATATTGTTTCATTCGAACTAATATGTTGCTTTCTATGGCGAATCTGTAGAAATATTGTTTATAAATTTTAATTTTTGGGACGCCGTCCATTTAGTTGTTTTTACGCTCTAGGGCGTAAAAGTGCCATTTTACGCTCGGTCAGAGAAAAAATTCTTTTAAATATTCTAATTTCAATATCATAAAAAAATAAATTATAACCACTTTATTTTATTAATATAAAAGTACCAATTTAAGTCCGCCAAACTGTATAATAAACGGTCCGCTACTAAGCAATCGAACATAAAATATATACTAAGCCTAGATGCAATTCCAAACACGACATTAAGTATTATTTTTAATACACTATCGGTTTATCAGTCATAAATGAGTCAATCGGCCATATATTTTTTGCACCTAGTATCAATTATTATGGAGATATGAAAAATCACAGATCTGGTAACAACATTTTCTTTTATTTCTAACAAAATAAATAACAATAAAATAAATAATAAATTGATTTTTTTCTAGTGTTCCGGTTTGTAATCTGGTTGCAAGCCAATGGGTAGAGGAGGATCTGCAAAACTTCTTCCATATCCGGAATGACCGCCACCGCCGCCGTGCCCATAGTCTTCATGCGATACTGAGTGAGAATGTGAATTTGTGTAAACTGGTTTGGCTACAACTTCATAGGTCGTTTTTCCTCCACCTCCCATGCCTTTTAGTCCGGCAATCGCTGATAGTACTAGAGACATCAGGGCTGCCATGAGAGCTTTACCTGCTATGGCCGCCAATCCTCCAAGGGCTAAGGCCATGAGGGTACCCTTCATCATAGCAGCTGCTGCCAAAATATATCCCATACCGCCGCCACCTCCTTTGCCACCTCCAAAGCCACCACCGCCACCACCTTTACGCGCCGAGGCACCGTCAATGTCATCGTTCAATAGTTTTAGTTTGATTGAATGATTATTGATAAAACTGGTAACTTTTCTCATTAGAAACACATCTAATCTAGCTTCGGGGTCGTTTGGAAATTCTCTCGCTAAGTCGGCCACTATATCGGCTGTGTTGCCTCTCGAACTACTGTTCTCCCGCACTATTGAGACACCTGGTATAACGCTATAATTGTCTTCTTCATTTAGTTTTTCTACCCAAGAAACTATATCCAATTTCAGACAAGTGAGAGTATACGCAGTATCACAGTTTTTTGAAAATGACTTCTTAAACTCACTTTTAATTTCATCACTTAGAGCGGGGCTTGTTATTAGCAATAGCCACAAGATCACGTGGTACCACATTGTCTTGATGGCGCACTGCGATAGACTGTATCTACACAAAGTTTGCAGTTCTTTATATAGCAGAAAATTTATATTAAAAAAGTAAAGTGCTTTTGACCAAAATTTGCCCATTCGTCGAGATGAATCCAAATAAGTGGAGCAATAAATAATTAGAGCACAGCAACCGTGACATTTTATATCTGCAGCATCTGATCTTCTCGACAATGAAGAACAAGTACCTATTATTAATGGAAGCACTCACCGCAATCAATTTTTTGTCAATTAGAGTAAAAGTAATCTATTGTTATAGTCAAATTTAGAACATATTTCAAGAGTCATTTATTGCATTAATTTGTTTTTAAGTCCTTTCATGATGACTTAATTTACCGTACTGATTGCCATTTTTAAATTCAGTTCAAGTTTTGTAGTGCTGTTAACAGCATCCATATAGAGTTTACTATGTGCTTCAAGTTTTACCGAGTATCGATAAATTGTCTTTGTAAGTATCATATTTATCACTCTAGTATATCATTTTAAGTTCATCATAGGCACATGAAGAAAATGGTAATTCTAAATTATTTTACCGTTGTCATCATTTATATTTAAATGTGTAATTAGGTTTATTACATCCATAAGGAAAATAATACTATATATATTACCAAATAATTATTATGCCGTTATATTTTTAATACTCTGTATTACCATAAACAATAGACAATTACTTTTCAATTTAAAGTTTAGTTACATGTCTTTTTATTAAAGCCTATAAAATGCAACCGTTGAAATATGCAAATCTGTCTTATAAATGAAGTAAACGACAATTAAAAAAATTATTTACATAAATTTTAGATACACTCAGTTCCAAAAAAAGTGACGCACCTAATTTTGGTTGCAATTTTGATGCTTTGTCATTTCCTAGCGAATGGACCGATTTTAATTTAATTTTATTTGTTGATAGATAATTCATTTGCCTTTCAAAAATATTAGAGAGGTGCAATTTTTTTCAAAGCTTCCTGGATGATTGTGGAAAAACTCGAACCATGTTTTGTTTTTTTTTCCCTTAATTTTTGTCTCACCCTGTGTGTTAATTAAATAATGATATAGAAAGTGCTTACACTTGATATGAAAGATGCTCCTTTTACGAACATTTTGTTTTTCATTCATTGATTTATCCCAAAAATTGTTGGAATTACAGCTTTTTTGTTGAAACCTTGCATATTATCAAATTCCAGATTGCAGTTTTCTAGGGAAATAAACTGATACGCATTTTAAAAAAATATTTTGAATAAAAACAAAATAATAAACTAGGATAACTAGCGAGTGAAATCGATAAGACGACTAAGTGCCAAAAATGTGTTTTAAACTAACGCACAAAAATGCTTTGTAAGACTCAATATAAACGCTGTTAAAATTATTTTTCCTTTCCTCTATACTTTAGCGTCTTTAAAATACCCTGACAAAAAAAATGCCAATAGGGCAACATTTAATACTGAAACTGAAAAAGGGGATCTAGGGGACTAGATCATTTAATTTCATGATAATATTTATTCATAACGCATCCAAATTAAGAACTGCATTAGCAATAGTTGAACGTGAATTATTTAAACAAAATCGAAATAATAAAAGCTTAAAACAAACTTATTGTCATATGTTTTTTAACAAAAAAAATATTAAGGCTAATTAAATCAATAAATTTTGCCCATTAATTAAATGAATGCTAGAAGTTAAAATAAAGTATTTTTACTGACATAAATCTGTATAAAAATCCTTCTACTTTTCGTTTAGAGAGGTATCATTGAAAGCAAGTTTTCCTTCTTTTCAGCTTTTATCTATATCTGCTGGTTTATTATCTATTACCTACTCGACTTTCTTCGAATCTTCTGCGGACTTTCCTTTTTTTTAAACTCTTACCAACTGTCATTCTTGTACTTCACTAAATGACTTCTTTATATACACTCTACTATTAGCGCCGTATTTTATCATACTGACTTTCAATACATTTATATTTTTAGTATTAATTAAATTATCACAAACTGACTGAAATTGGAGGAATTAGTTTTTCACCATTTCAAACGCTTCAAAATTTTTATTATGGGTTGAAAACAACACTATGTCTTTTAATTCACTGAGAACGAAAGTCTTACAACATTTCTTCCTGTTTTAATGGGTGCGGCGTCTCTTCGCATGGTAAGAAACTATGCCCGTACAGGGTGGCCAACTAAGAACGCGAGGTACTGTATCTGGGAAACTATCTACACAGCTTATTCAATAACCAGCTACACATCTTGCGGCGGCATCCTTTGATTTGGGAAAGTCATGTCAAAATTTTAGAAGAGGGCCATGAGTTAATATTTTTCTAAACGTCTGGGCATCTGAATAATACTTTTGACAATTCGTTTACTTTAAAATACGATGTTTTATCGTCTAAAATCCGTTTGAAAACGATTTTAAATGGCAAAATTGTATAAAAATCCGAAATTTCCGGTCTTTTTAGGGCAATAGCCTCAGCTTCGGGAGAATTTGTCGTGGATTTTGAAGGGAATATTCATTTTAAATTCAGTTCGCTTCGTGTCATTACATGGCATGAAAAATCACGAGATCGTGAAATTGAACCGCTAAGGGCACTGTCAGGACGCGCAGTGCCCGACACTCCAACTTTCCGATTTCGATAGAGATGAACAGCTGGTTATTGAATAAGCTGTGCTATCTATCGTAGAGACTTGCGGCAAAAAATGTAATTACTAAAACGGTCAAGAGAAAAACCTGGAAAATATTTTCAAGTTTCTAAAATGACCACTAGGGGGACGTAACTGCAATCTTGAATCTAAAAAAGTGATGTTTCTGTGAATTCCGCTATATTAACTTAATAACAATATTCCACATAATTAACGTTGTGGATAATGTAAAACTTTATTGTTTAATGCTTTTTGCTGTATCTCTCAAAATAAAGTGGTGGGGGTATTCAATTTTTTTTTAAATAACACCCTGTATCTGCAAAACGGCTAAGCCGTTTAGTACAAAGGTGATATTCTTGGGCTACAAATGTTTGTATTATTTAAAGTTTCGTTATTTCACATGTCGCCGCTAGAGGGCTATTTTCCGACAGAAATGGTTAATTTTCTCAAAAATATTAAATGCATTGATATTATTTTTTTTCCACGAAAAAGTAGCTAAATAATGGCTAAAGAAGCTCGCGAAAACCGCATCTCGATATCTTGTTCCTAACCCAAAATATAGGCAAAAAAATTTATTACTTACGAAAATCCCTTAATTTTTTTTTTACTATATTTATCTCGAATTTTCCATTTATAAAAGTTGTGGCCCTGAATAAGGCCGATTTAAAAAAGGAAGGTTCTTAGTGCCCCCGAATGCTGACCATCATAATTCTTCCTCAAATTGTCAATAGTTGTCAATAGTTTCGCTTTATTTTGAGCAATTTCTGTGTTTACAAAATGCGTTTCACGAATGATGAAGCTGTTGATATGCTTACTGTTTATTTTGAATGTCATCAAAATGCCGCAGTAGCTAAAAGAGTTTACTCTGCCCGTTATCCAAATCGACGTCCTTGCGATGTGAGAGTTTTTCGGCCTGCGTTTCAATGGCAAAAAATTGGAAGAACACAAGAAAATATCCACTACTTACTGGGGTATATTGAAGGAAGGAATCCTCATGTTAACACAAGAGCGTTATCGCTTGAGTTGAACATAGCACGAACAACGGTTCAAAATATCTTGAAGGACCATAGGTAAGATTTAATGGCTATCACAATATAGGTGTTTGTTGAAACTTTTTTTTTAATAACTTTTAGAATGCATCCATATCATGTAGTTCTACATCAGGCTTTGAATGAGGAAGATTTTGATACGCGAAAATAGAGAATTTTTATTTCAAATTCTTTGGACCAATGAAGCCACTTTTAATAGTGATGGGAGAGTCAATCTGCACAATACGCACTATTGGTCTGCAGAAAATCCGCATTGAATGCGTGAAGTTCAGCAAGGACGTTGGAGTTTAAATGTGTGGTGTGGCGTACTGGAAGGCAAAATTATTGGGCCATATTTTTTCGAGCAACCCCTAAATGGCAATGTCAACCAATCAATTACCGTGGTTGTTGGAAGATGTGCCTCTGGAAACGAGGCAAAACTTGTTTTTGCAGTTTAGACGGAGAGCTGCCAGCCGCGGAGGTACTACGATAGTACCTCCGGCTGGAATTTTGAGAAGTGGTTGGGGGGACCATCAGGAAGTGCCATCTGCACGGATTTTGCTCAAAATCCCTGCAAAGGACACGTCAGACGACTCAAAAGTGAAAAAAAAATGCTCAAAAAATATCCATACCTTTGGCTGAAAATTTGCACGTTACGTGTTGGAAGATCACTGATGACGTATGTAAATCGTCAGACGCCTAGGTCGCTGCTAAAGAGGTGTCAGACGCAGTTTTTTTTTTAATTTCTTACCTCCGTCTGACGTTTCAACATATTGCAACAGAGACCATTCTAAGCACAAATTAAAATCGTCAGACGAAAATACCGCTGCGAAGTCCCCCTACAACGTTCACCAAGCTCGGCCCGTCTGAGACCTATATTTTTTTTTCCAAAATTTATTTTCGTTACCTCCGTCTGACGTTTTTACAAATTATCGAAGAGACAATTTTAAGTACATATTTAAATCGTCAGACGAAAGTACCGCTGCAAATTCCCACTGAAATATGGCGAAATTTCAGCCTAGATTGCTGAATACTGTTTCAATGTTTTTTTTTTTATTTATTGAAACACTTGTTGGGTTAATATATGTTAGAAAAGAAAGTCACTTTATATATATTGAAAATTTCACATTTGAAATCTTCAAACATGGAAATTTCTTCTGAAAATTTCAAACGGTACATTCCTGCCTGTAATTCATAATGGCGATGGCAGTTTCTGTGATATTGAAATTGATAGCTATTGTAACCTGTATCTTTTAAAAGTAGCAGCCTCACTTCGGCGTCGTTTAATGTATAGGCTCTAGATAAAACGCTACTTTCTAGTGTCTTTCGAGCATAGGTACGTAATCCAACACAACGACCCATTACTGTTTTCCTTACTTTTCCACAATAAATACAACCTGAATAGATTTTCACATTACTTGGTTCATTTGTTTTTTTCCGTAGGTAGTGCTTCAACGTCATTATTATTTGCAATATTTCCCACATTTTGATTCGTCAGCTCTTGTTGCGTGGATGTTGATGCATCAGCATTAACCTGAACATTTAGTTATTGTTTCTCATCACTAGTTTCCATAACGGTTTAACGGGTACATATGTAAATTGGTTCCCAAACTAAGAAGTGTCAAACATAAATTGTAAATTGGTTCCCAATATTTTTGGTTGACTTGATCTTTATGTGTAAATTGGTTCCCAACATTTTTAGTTTACCTGACCTTTATGTGTAAATTGGTTCCCGAGATTTATCTAATAAAGCATGGTTTGATTTTTATAAGTCTGTTTATTATACAACATACAACATAGTGTTCTACATTAAAAATAGCAACTAATACAAAATAATAACTTTCATAATTTCAATGTTTAGTAGGTAACAGCACAGTGAAAAGAAACACATTTAATAAAATATAGTCGACTAATTTCCTTTCTTGAATAAGATTCTATCATTTTTTCTAAACATTTTTGGCGGTTCTTGTATTTACTATTATTTTATTTTAGCCGTAATATTGACGCTTTGTAATTTTACATAATTTTTAGTTTGAAATTCTTTGTTTTTCCAAAAAAAAATTAAAAAGTTAGGATGTGTTTTATAAAAAGACGCATTGAAATGTTTGTGAAAAGATTCACAGGCATTAGTAGTGCGCGTAAGTTCAGCTGAGTTCTGAGCCCAAAGGTAAGGTGAAAATAGAGAATCTCGTGTTACATAATTATCTATTAAATAATCTGAATAATTTTGAACATTCTCGTCTCTTGGTGCTATCGCAAGTAAATCAAAAACAAAGCAGTCGCTAACATCATGATGACTTAAAAATGTAAGATTAAAAGTCATTCGTAGCCATCTACCAATTTTAGAATGTTCGTTTCTATATTCGGGTGTAAGGCCGTATTCTTGAATTTTTCTATACCACGATTGGGCATGGTGAAACCGACACCCGATTATTTCTACTGAAGGAGAAATTTGCACCACTGCTCAAAATCAATAACAATTTTCGAAATTCTTAAACCATTATCCTTAAAAATATTGATTATTAAGTTGAACAGATTTTTATACGTTTCTGTTCGCTTATTTGTAACCATGAAAAAATTAATGGAATATAATCAATACCTCCTCAGGTATTGATATAATGCCTGTTACAATAACCATGTAAAGTAAAAAATTGGCAGAAAAACTGTGTGCAGTAATTAAACGTACCATCTAAATAAATATGTGTCACTTTTTCTAACATCTGAATATTAGATTGACACGAAAATATCACTATCTCTTCAATTCTACTGTTACTAAGTAAAAACTGCTCACCCCTACAAGTTTGGATGTTTGCCTTGTCAAGGAAGTCAAAAGTTTCCTGGATGATTTTCGGTAAACTTGGCTGCATTTTTCTACGAGCAGTATAGATGTTTCTTCGGACACAAGCAACGTCAGATGTAACAATTGTGGATGGCAGATTTTCTTGAAGCCCTCTGCGAATAATCTTGGCAGGTTTTTCGGATAGGTTGTGCAAGTCCATCGCTTCTCAACAGTTTTCAGGGACTTTTGGAAACTATGTTTACAGTTATTAATAACTATTAACTGTTTTCCTCGTTCACTTGAAATTATTTCAAAATTCGTGACGAAAATACAACACAACTTTAAACACAAGTGATAGCCACAGAACAAAAATGCAAACTAAAACTTCAATATCTATACAATTCCATCACACCCCCAATATATTTTATTACGCCCTTAATAACGACTGCAGCAGAAGCTGCTGAAGTTAATGTGGATAGCTCAGTTCTCACCAATTCCATGTATTTATTGATATATTTTTTCGTCGTTTTTTTTGTGATATATTACTATATTAATGATTAAAATTATTATAATTATACATACAACAATTCCTGCTGTATAATAATGTGTAGTTTTTGTTAATAGATGATTGTATTCAAGTGGTTCAAACAAATCGTTTTCCATTTTATAAGGTTTTTCTACATGATACAATTCTAAATTTATTATTTTTCTAGGTTTTAAATCTAATTCAGTTCTTTCTGGACCTAGGCTTATGTTGAAAATAGTAGGGAAGTATCTTTTATTTCCTATGATTATATCACACTTACTTGACAGTAAATTACACATGTTTACAGTTTGTTTGGAAATAATATCACAATTTTCCATAACTTCGATAGGATTATTTGTACAATATATAAAGTTACCTTTTGTTGTATAGAAGCCAAAATTATAATTATTCCTTATATTAGCATATGTGCAGTTACCAATTGAACAAGTTTTTGAGAGTTGTTTGGCACACAACCATTTGTCGTTAATATGATCACAGTTCTCATACCACATATTACTACAGTAATATTTACTGGGCGGTACAAGTATTATTTGCTCTCTCGTAGGTACCGGATATATGACTTGCAATTGACAGGGTTCTTTATAGAACAAAGGGATCTTAACAACTAAGATTGCCATATCGTCTTTTTGTATGAAACCCGTAGTGCAAATTGAAATTAGCTCATACATTTGATTCAAATGCCATAACTGGTTTTCTGTATAGTGAATTTTTAGAAAACTTCAAATTTTTTCAATTTCATTTATATTAATCAATTCCATATCTAGAGTGTTTTTAATAGCAAAAGTGACAGTTCTTAAGAGTCTATTTATATAGTTATCAATAGCACTAACTTGCAAAGAGTGATCTTGTATTTGTAGTGAAAAATCAAAAAGACTATAAATGTTTTTCAAGATTTCATTATGCAATTTCGAATTATTATAGAGGTGCATGATAGCGTTATTAATTTTTTCTGTTATATGTCCTGCGAAGAAACTTAATTTATTGATCTTCTGCATTGCATTTATTTGATTCGTTCTGAAACTTTCGAAATTATTATTGATATTGTTTAAATCTTCTTGATCTAGATTTCCTGTAAGAAATTTTATTGATGAACCAAGAAAATTAAAGAGACCTCTTCGTATTCTTTGATTAGTATTGTCATGTGTTAGCTTAAGAAGGTTATTCAGAGCGTTGTTTAATTGTTTATGGGAATTGTTTAATTGAATTTGTAGGTTATGTTCAGTTGGAAACGCTTTGGTTAGTTTTTCTTTTATAGTTAAGTGGTTAATATAGGTATGGTTTATTAGGATATGAATTAATGTTAGATTAAATGATATATATGTAGTATGATGAGTTTCTAATACTAAGCTGCTACTTATTGCCTCTGAATAGTATCCATTATTTGGAATGGGTAGTACCTCCATTGTCTTTATTCTTACTGCTAGGGTGAGTCTGTAAAGAGGGATTGATTTTTTTTAGTCGTTTTATTTTTCGTATGTGTACCTTGGTTGTTTTATTTCTTTTTAATTTTCCTTCAATTATATTTTTATTTTTCTTTGTTACTTTAATTGGGATATAATTCGGAGAAGATTTATTTCGCCTATCATTTTTTTTGTAAATAATTTCATCTTCTGGTATTTCAGGAATTTTGCTAGGGTTTTTATTTTGCTTCTCTGTTCGGGATTTTTGAGTATGGAGTGTTTTTTTATAAACTTCGTTTAGGAAAGGTATTAATTCTTCTTTCCGTTTTTCATTATATCTTCCGAATATGGTTAAATCGTTATTTATGTTAGGTTCTTGATAGTACGGGCCGTATAATAAATTGAATGGGGAGAAACCTGTAGTCGAATGAATACTTTGGTTATAAATGCAAATACAAGTTATCATTACATTCTCTATGGTTTCTTCTTGATCTTTTTGAGTTAGAATTCTTAATTTTTCTGTCAATGTAGAGTGTAATCTTTCGACAGGGCTGTTTGATGTGGAGTTATTGGGTGTTGTATAATGTATCTCTATACAATGTAGATTACAGAATTCTTGAAAGAGTTTATTTTTGAATTCTAATCCATTATCGGCGACTATGCGTTGCGGCGTATTATGGTGTGAGACAAAATGTCTAAGTTTGTTTAGTATTGTGATACTATTTTTATCCTTAATATGGTATGCTTGCGCATATTTACTGAAAGAGTCCAGGATTGTGAGGAACATAGTTTGGCTAAACTGAAAAATATCTATGTGAATTGTTTTGAAGGATTTTTCGCTTAGTAAAGGGCCTTCATAAGGTACTTTATATGGGTTTCTTTCGTATTTATTTTGTAAGCATAATTCACATTGATTTATTAAGTGCGTTATATGATCTCTCATTTTAGGCCAATAATATTCGTTCTTGAGTTTATTGTAGGTTTCATTGATTCCATTGTGAGTTTTTTGGTGATAGTTTGCAACAATTTCTTGCTGTATTTGAGCATCTGTTACGTCTTGGAGGTATTTATAGGAAATGCATAATTTTACATTGTTGTTTAAATGGATTTTAATCAGAGCTTTAAATACATCTTCCAATTCTTTGTCTTTAATGTACAGAGTAGTTAGATTATTAGAATCTAAAAGTTCCTTTATTACCGCGATAAGGTATTCATCGGTATTTTCTTTAGGTATCTGCACAAAAATATGAGTTTTATTGAAAGGTTTAGTCGTAAATTTTTTATGGGTATTTCCATAAGCAAGGATTAATCTCCGAGATGCATAATTAACTGGAAGTTCAGATATTGGTAGCATTTTTCCTTCGGGATCTCGATTCGAATGTAGGGAAGCTCCAGAGGTGTCATCGTCAGGGTTGAAGTCTTCTAAATTGGCAGTATCAATTCCAATATTTGGAACGATTGACTCGTTTTCGACAGCATTAATTTCGATACGGGAAAGAGCGTCGGCGACGACATTTTCTTTTCCTTTTTTGTATTTTATTTCAAAATTGAATTCGTCGAGTTTCAATCTCCATCGGATTAGTCTGGAATTTGGTTCTTTTATCGTAGACAGCCAAACCAGTGGGTTGTGGTCCGTTTCGATTAGAAATCTTTGTCCATATAAATATGGTCGAAAATGTTTGGTGAAATCTAAGATAGCTAAGAGTTCTTTTTCTATGGTGGAATAATTTTTCTCGGCTGAATTGAGGGTCCTCGAATAATACGCTATGGGCTGATCGTTCTGAGATAATACACTTCCTATGGCGTAATTTGAAGCGTCTGTAGTCAGTTTAAATGGTTTGGTAAAATCGGGATAAACTAATACGGGGGAGTTAGATATAATTTCCTTGCATTTGTTAAATGCTTCGATATATTCTTTGTTTTCAGGCTTTATAGTTGTTCCTTTTCTTAAACAGCGAGTTATTGGGAACACTATTTTTGAAAAATTTTTTATAAATCGCCTGTAATATCCAACAAGTCCCAAGAAAGCCTTAATTTCTTTTTGTGATTTTGGTATAGGGTAATTTTTTATTGCAGATATCTTGTTAGGGTTTGGTTTGATACCCTCTGGTGTAATTACATGACCTAAAAAAGCGACGTTTCTCGATAGAAACTCCGATTTGTCGAGTTGTACTTTTAGGTTTACTTCACGTAATTTCTTGAATATTATCCTTATATGGTCTATATGTTCAGAAAGAGACTTCGAAAAGATGACTATGTCATCCATGTAAACGAAACAAAATTTGTATAAATAATCTCGCAATATTTCATCCATCATCCTCTGAAAAGTAGCCGGAGCATTTTTCAAACCAAATGGCATCCTAAGGTACTCAAAATGACCGTTATTTACTGTAAAAGCTGTCTTCTCTATCGATTGGGAGTCCATTTCGATTTGATGAAATCCTTGTGCTAAATCCAAGGTAGTAAAATAGGTGCGTTTGCCAAGATTATCTAATATTTCTTCGATTCGTGGTAGTGGATACTTATCTTCCACGGTGTTTTCATTCAAATTTCGATAATCTATAACAAGACGAAATTTCTTTTGCCCTGATGCATCCGTCTTTTTGGGAACAATCCAGACAGGGGCGGAATAAGGTGATATTGATGGTCTTATTATTTTATTATCCAGTAGTTTCTGAATTTGTTTCTGTATTTCTTCTTGCATACTGGGTGGATGTCTGAAGGATTTTGTATAAATTGGTCTATCATTCGTTGTTCTTATTTTATGCTTGGTGTGACTAGTGAATGATAAATCACAATTTTCGTGGTACATTACGTCTTTAAATTGATGGCATAAATTTTTAATTTTTAACTTTTCTAGATCATTTAAATGATCAAGTCGAAGTTGGGAATCTAAGTTAAAGGATTGACTAGTTTTTTGTGGGTTAATTATATCAAATTGACTTTCAGGGATTACATTGAGCCTTTTATTGAATTTAATATTCTCGTTTGGAAATGGGTTATGCATATAGCAATTTCCATTTTTTACATTTATCAATGTATCTGGTACAGTATAGTTGTTAATTTGGAAGGAAGGTAGAAGAGCTAGTCCTTATTTTAATGTGACGGGGATTTCCAAGATATTAGGGTTCAAATTTTCGGGTTGTATAGATTTATTATAGATAGTTGAAAAGCTAATTAATTTATTTTTTAATTTCAGAGTATTATTTTTATAATCAATTACAGCTTTCATATCCAATAAATCTTTAGTCCCTATCAAAGCGTCGAAGTCACTGTGCCAGTTGACTACGCGGAATTTAATGTTATTGTTAATTCCAATTTCTTTGAGGATTGGTAATATTAAATTCTTGTCTTCTTTAAATTTTTGCTTACAAGCTGTAATTTCAAAAGGTTCTATATAAACATTTTCAGGAAAAAGTGTTGCTATTTTGGGGTTAATTATAGATTCGCTAGCTCCAGAGTCAATTAAAATGGTTAGGTGAGACTTCGGGAGATATATATACGGTAATTCTATTCGTCTCATAATATTATTTAAGTTGACTGTGGTGAAAAGGCCGTGGGATGAAAATTTTCAGGGTTTTCCACTTCGGTTTCGTATAATGGAGTTTCTGGAGAAGTAAGAGTGTTTGGGTCATGTGAATGATCATAAAATTGACTTTCATCACAAAAATCAAAATTTTCGGTTGGGTTATCGACTTCTTCGTTTGGAAAATTAGAACACTCAAGATTAGTGAGTTCTTGGAAGGAGTAATTTTTAGCAGGGCCTACATTTTGAAAATGATTATGTCTTTGTATAGGGGTACTTTGATAATTATTTGGGCGATATGTTCTCATAGATTGAGTACCAGTGGTACCAGGATTGATGTGTGTCCGACTGTTAGATATTGACATCGGAGTCGGTCTTGGGAACGTTATATTTCCTCGAGGTGCAAAGACATTTGGTGCTCTGAAAGCAGGAATATTTGTAGGAAATCTACGTTGAGGTATCTGTCTAGGCCTGATATTGATAGGGTTATTTGGGAAAGTATTAACATTATTCGTATTTGAAGTGGGTTTTGGTAAATTTTGGGCATTAAGTTGATGTCTTAATGTTATTTGTGATTCTATTAAATTGTAATTTGTTATGCAATTGATGGCATCGTTTAATGTATCTAGTTTACTGTTTAGTAGGTATGATTTTAAAACATCAGGGACATTACTCATTAGAGTAACGATTGCAGTCTTTTCTGCTTGAATTCGAAAAGCTCTCCTTACATTTTCATCTGACTGTTCAGTTTGAATTTTCGCAAATATACGTTGTACAAATTGTTTTAGTCTAGTAATGAAATCCATAATGGAATCATTTTTATTTTTATTGAAATAATTTAGCTGATGTAGTAAAACTAGGAAACTAACAGGGTCACCGAATTTTTGCCTGAGAGCGGTTTTTAAATCTTCCCAGTTTTCGATATCTGAACGACAATACACAAGATCATGCGCTTCATCTATTAGTTTCGATTTTATTGTGAAAAACACATATTTCTTTTGAATTTCAGAAGTATTATAGAAATTAGAATAAAATTCGTCAATAGAGGAAATAAAATATTCCAGATGATCAGAATTTCCATTGAAAGTTGGCAAAAGTTGAGCGAAATCTTTGACATTCATGTTTGACTCGTTTGAGATTGAAAAAGTTTCAAGCAAATTAGTTAAATTATCTACGCTAGTGTCGTTATTTTCAGTTACTAATGAATTACTTGGAATGAGATTTTCTTCAATATTTAAATTCAATGCAGAGCAATTTCTTTTTAAAATGGAAATTAAACGTTTTTGTGCATCAGACATAAAAATGGCAATAATAGTAGTTACTTACAGTAATGTGAACAAGGCGGGTACCATAGAGCTTCACTGTTGTACTGATAACACTATACACTGTTTTGTGTCTGGAACCCAAGTACTGGCTATCGGGATTTTCCTCGTAAGCAGCTTTCCTTGAGCGAGTTTTCACGTACTCGCAACTGTAGCGTTGTAGGGAGTCGTCTTCACAAACCGTTGTTCTTTTGAATAGCGTTTTAACTGGTTAAAATCAGAACTATACGTGAACGCTATCCTGTTCGCAGCGCCAATTAAGATTCAGAAGACTGGAAAACTCTTTTTAAAAACGTTTATTAACTTTGAATATTACAATTACGTGTTATACTTATTAGAGGTTGAAATAAGAATGAATCTACAAAATATCGTTAAGATGAAAGTAGCCTATTATCAGTTTTCGAATACATTAAGAGGCAAATATCTAATTAACTTTGGACTTTCTAGATCCTATGACTAACCCCTAATCTGTCTTAATGTGCCCTATTGAAATGTAAATACAAATAATAATTAAGATGGAGACATAGTGGATAGACCTAAGTTAACGATAATACTTAATTACTGTCCAGGTCCGTAATTCTAGCTTTTAAATTAACTTCTTTTATACCGTTTGCTTACCTATATTAATATTATAGAGTTGACTGAATAATAGGGTTAACACAACACAATGTTTAACAAAACGAGTATTCTTATTTTTAAGCTAAATTAACTTTAAAAAAAAAGAAAAAACACAACACTTATATAAATTTTCCATTCCACCTGCAATTAAATTAAAACGTGTTTCCTGCATTTAAAAAATGTCATAGAAATTTTCTTTATTACTTGGTGGTGCTTTACAATTGACATGCCCTCAATTTCAGGCTATACAAAATACCCTTTTTTATGTAACTTTATTTTTCTTAGTGATGTTACCTCATATTCGGTATTGTTGCAACCTACAGCCTTTCCAGTGGGCAGTCTATTTCTTTTATTGATTGGAAACTTAACTCTTACTATTCGTCTGATTTTATGTCGTTTTCAGTCTCTTCTTTTTCTACTGCAATATTTTGAACGTCTTTGGTCTTATTAGTTTCTATATCACCTTCAGTCATTTTGCGTTTTTTTTAAACACGGGATGCGTTCTTAGTGCCTCTGTCCATTTCAATGAAAGTGTTGCTTGAAATTGAAATGTTGGTAGTCTTCATTGGATATATCTGACTGAATTTGACGTTTTGAGTCTTTTGGAGCTTTTTTAATTAACATAGCAATTAAGTCGTCAGTTGACACGATCTTGCCAGCCACAATGTTAACTTTTTTTGCCTCTCTTTGATGCCGAAGTTTTTGGCATTCTTATACTCTTTAGATGGTTAACAAACACGTCCGCCCATGCTCCCTCGTTATTGTTTGCTTCATCGTTCCTGTCTCCTTACACGTTTTTTGGTATCATTTAAAGCACCGCATTAAGATTAAAGGGCATAATCCCACAAACCATAAACCCTGCAATGCAAATTGCACAGATCTTGGAAACAACAGCA
>MU182366.1:96767-115538 GCA_016904865.1 Pissodes strobi | reverse complement strand
TAAGTTCAAACTTTCCACTGTATGATTTTATGTTAGTTGACAATATTATCTTGGTGAGCAAATGTCTTGCTAATATTGCTGTAATTATCTGATTTTCTTTTTTGTATTACGTACATTTACCTCAATGCTAGGCCCTTACTGTAGGTAATAACTACTTATCTTATTTTTATCGAACACAGCATTAATCGATTTTTAATCGTTTATTACCTTTTACCGTAACTCTTACCGTTGCTTACCGTTATTTGATTAATTATTACTGACTTTTTGAATTACCGTATATGGCATTATTTTGGTTAGCAAATGTTTTGCTAACACTACAGTTATTTTCCGATTTACGTTTTGTATTACGTATACTTACTTACAGTAATTTGCTGTAAGCCTTATGGCAGTAGACCGTCTTATTAACTACCACTTTAGGTTTTTGTTCATAAGTAGGTTACCTTATTGAGCTCACTTCGATTTTCTTGCAGGTCATTGATCATTTATTCTCTTCACCGGTTAATTTATTTGATTTAATATGTTTTAACAATTTATTTGTCCACTGATATGGGACTAATTTATAATTGATCTTTTTTATTTAGCAGATTAATTTTTATTTACGGCGTTCTGTAATTTATTTTATTTAATCAGAACTTTAAAAATTTATACTTTAATTGGGAACATTTAAAAAATAGGAACTAGGCAGTATTAATGATTTAGAACTTAAGATTAACGGTTAATTATCTTATAATTTGGGGTAATACTTATGTTAGAGAGACTTTTCATTCTTTTAAGTAAGATACCATAATCCCAATTCGGTTTGAGTCCTATTTAATTTTCCTTTGGTTATGTCTGAGGATATATTTAACATTTAGATAAATAGCCTAATTAGGTTCATTGATGATTATCTTATAGTCCAGGAGGCATTTTTTTCGTACTTATTTTCTTAGTCGGTGTATATGTTTTAATATGTTGTCTCTGTGACAAAAACAAGAATTTATGAGTCTGGCTTAAATTTTTGGATGGATTGAAAAAATAAAAATAAAATACAAGTCCACTTATTTTCCCAGTCATAAATATTATTTTGGATTTACTAAAGAGGATCATGAAGTTTATGAAAATAGCAGTCTGGCTTATCTCCGATAGCAGAAAGTGAGTCCAGCTGAAAATTTGCCGATTTAAAAATCTGACCGATTTTGCGGATCCGTAACCCTTATTTTTCCAGGCTTGAAATTTCGCATATAAATTGATACAACCAAAAACTGTAATTAAAAATAAGTCTGGCTGATTTACGAAATTGGCAAACGTGTCTGGCGTCATCTTCAAAATGGGAAAAATAGAAAATTTTTGCTCGTATCTTTCCGGGTTTGAAAATTTGTCACATGATAGATTATGCTATAATTTCATAGACATTAATTTGGGAGGGGTCCGCATTAGCCAGATGGTATTTTAAGCTATTATTATAATATAGGCCATAATCTGATAAATTTCATGACTGCGAAAATGAGGGTAATTTTTTGATGGAGGTTTTTCGGGTTTTCACCTGCCAGACATATTATCCATACTCACAGATTAGCCTACTACTTTAAAGGTTTCTCAATATTCTCATACCCTAATTTCAATGCTTCAAATTCAATAATATAGTCATATTAGAGAATTTAGCGGCGCCTTCGTCTAACGTCAACTCTATGACTCACACCTATGAGTGAACCAGACATAATTTATAAGTAATAATGATTCTGCAACAAGAATGGAATATCTTCTAACGAGATATACATTCAAAAAATTTGAATGGAAATTTTGCGAATGGATTGAAGATAAGTAAATATAAATGATATCTTAAATTAGCTCATTTTTTTTTAAATTGAAGCTAAATTTTTAATTACTTATTAGAACTTTTCAAAAAACCCACTAACAGAGAGACGCTTTGTGGTTTAAGATAATATGTTATAGCAATGTTTTTTATGTTTATAAAATCCATAGTAGGTGCATATTTTTTTTCGAAAAATCTGTTTTCAAATTTCATTTAATTTTAAAAAAACATCGTTATTATCAGAAAACACTACTGTTCAATAGTTAACAGAAGACAGAAAAATGGGAAATTGTGTTTTGTCAAAAAATGTTATTACTAAAAGAAAACAATTTAAAAAATTTATATGTCAGGGTCTATTAAAGTAACTTGCAACTGGTGAAGATTTGATGTGACCATTGTCGATTGGTGTTTTTTGTTTCTCTTCGTGGATATGTTCTTCGTTTTCACTGACAAGTAACACTGATGATAGCTTATGCTCTTAAAGGAGGTCCTTTTGGATGAAAAATTTTGCATGGAATACGAAAGGTGCTTTATTTAATAGAACATAATATATAGGCTACATGCTTTTTACTTTTTCCTTCAAATCTTCCTCAGTATGCAGTGTTATTTCTGATAGGTAGTAAAAGCTCAATATGCATCGTACATCAAGCTCTTAGAAAGGCATGTACTTCAAGTTATAAAAGGATACCTGCTTGGAAGAGGTTAAACATGCTCCAAGTAGTAAGTATGAAATTTGTGTTGGAAGAAAAATACATGTGAAAGTTAATTTAAATTCCAAGAATTTTAATAAAACTTAGTTACACTTGCTTTGATCAATCAAGACATTTTCATTACTATCTACTTCAAGTATTCTGATTTCAGAATATACTTTGAACCCTTAGGACTTTAAACAGGAAGAAAATTCACTATCCTTCGCAATGAATTTCAGCTTTTGAAAATATTTATTATAATTATATTTAGCATCCAGGCTGAAAAAAAAATGTCCAGGTCAAAATAGGTAATCAACTAGCTTAAAAAAATTACTAGCCATGTGAAAATATGTGATGTGAATTTTAAGATATAGTCGATTTAGTGCTACAAATATAAATGAAATATATAGAAAACATTTTACAAAAATAAATAATCTACAAGTGCATGCTGAATAAGATGTGACATATATGCAATATATAACTAATATGCAATTATTACTACGGGGGAGTGTAATCAGCGTTTACTCCTTTTGGTAGTGTATCTTCTTGTGCATTTCTGCTATGACTAGCATACTCCTCCCATCCATCATGTGAAGCTGAAGATGCATAGACGGGTACTGGTTGTGCAACATACATTTTTGTCTTAGGTGATGTTAGTTGCTTAAGGCCAATAATTGCAGACAACACAAATGATACTAAGCCAGTCAACAGAGCCTTTCCTGCTAAGGCTGTGAGGCCTCCCATTGCTAAAGCTGTTAAAACTCCTATCAGCATTGCTCCCCCAATAAGGATAATTCCCATTCCACCATCACCTTTTTTGTCTTTATCTTTTCGTGCAGTCACGTTTGAGTTTTCTTGAATTGCGTTCCATAGACTAAGCTTCAGTGAACGGTTGCTGAGAAAATTTACTACTTTTCTAATAAGGAACTGATCTACTCTTGATTTTTCATCATCAGGAAATTCTCGGGCAACGCCTTCAGCTATGTCACTAGTATACACTTTAACACTGTTTTTGCTTTGCAATATTGAGACCCCAGGTATTATATTAAACTCACTATTAACACCAAATCTATCTAGCCAAATTGCGGCGTCCAGCTTAAAACATGCTAGCGAATATAACCTATCACAATGATCAACTATGAGAGATTTTTCGAAAACATTTCGATTGATTTCTCCAGAAACGTAACATACTATAAAACAGAAAAGAACCACCAGAACGTTGACATTATTTAGATTCATTCTGAATAGGTGATTTCTTGCATACTTTTGTCGTGAGCGTAAAAAATTTTGGTTTTATATAGTAGTTCAAGTAGGTAATCAAAATCTTGTTTTACTGGCTAAAATTAATTGCCGGTGAAATTGAACCACAAAAATTAAATTAAAGATTAGGTCATTAGAGTTCTAGTTGTCTTAAGAATGTAAATGTACACATCTAAATTTGATAGTATTATAAATAATTCGAGTATGTGTTGTTTATATTTTGTTTCAGGCATCAAAAGTGATTTCTAAAGATATTCAGTACTTAGTTTGAGCGTCCGTTCAATATTAAAGAACTGCCTTAATATTTTGAATTACTTGGTCAATACATTTCAGATAACTCAGCCCTGCTTAATATTCAAACAGTATAAATCTGAAAATTTAAACATTTAAGGAGTAAATGTTTATGGCAAAATAATTGTACACCTCCGAAAATACTTTCTTTTACACATTTACCCAGTCATTCTTTTATCCGATTTATGGACAAAGCCAGGTTAATTATTAGTGAAAATGAAATCTCAACACTGAAAAATGTGTTTTAGCCTATACCTTAACACGTCTTTTTATTTATTTTATCATATTTATTTACTATTCTACTTCCAAAATATAATAAATTATATAGAAATTTCGCCATAATGTATTATGCTCCTTTCACTTTTATACGGAATATTAAAATTATATCAAATGTAGCCGTTCTTTTGATGAGTTAACATGCGTACTCCAATTTCGTGTCGATATTTATTAGATCTAATTGTTCAAATAAAAAAGCACGGAAATACCTGTTTAGAAACTCATAACATTTTGAACGCGATTAGCACACAGAGACAAGCAAAATTTATATTGGTCCGAACAATACTATCACATCTTTAGTGAGCGGTAAAAGTAATTAAACTCTAAGTGAAAGCCAATGCTCATATATTATACAGGGTGTCTGATAAGCATATGGTATACTTTCGACAGCGTATAGTTCAAAATAACCCTAATTTGTCCTAGAAAAAAAATCACAAAGTGCTCCTTTTAACGGTGATCCAGAGCCCCAAAGGGTGATTTACGCATAAAACTTCAGTATTTTATGTAGGCGATAAGGACTCATAAAACCATAGTACAGTTAGATGAGCTACATCGTGAGAGATATCATAAACGGGCTTGTCGGCACACGTGTTGGTGTGTTGCAGATGTGCAGTTTTACAGAGCTGATTTTTTTAAGACACATATTTTGATCTTGGTACTATATTAGACGTTATTAAAATTATAAATCAAAACGTCTAATATAGTACATATCAGGCTTTATTAAAATTATAAATCAAAACGCTACAATAAAATACCAGTCATTTTTATTTGTTTAACAATGTGTTGTTAACATCACTTAAAAGTTATCTAAATGATTGAGTAGGTATACAAGACTTAAGTAATGGAGCATTATTCCTATAACAAATATGCTGACATGTATCTAATTTATGAACAAGCATTCGGTAATTGTGAGGAGGCATGAAAAATGTATTCTCATATATTTTCAGATGGACGACTACGTAGCTAAAAAGAAATAGTTTAAATGTAGCGCAGGTCGAAGTTTATGTGACAAAGTAGTTGTTCATGAGACCTTTTGAGAACAACTGCTATATTCTTATCACGTCTAAAAGGTACATGCCATGTCTTGGGCTGATTATTCTGCAACAACCAATTACGCAAATTGTTTTTTGCGACGATTCAGGCAAAATCCAAATTTTATTGCAACAAAACTTAAACAGTCATCAGTACTTATCAAATACTTTTGATTATAGATAGGTAGGTCGAAGTGGGCCAATTTTATGGTCACCAAGATATCCCTACATGACTCCATTGGGTTTCTTTTTATGGGGAAATTTAAATGGGCTCGTATTTTCGACGCCAGTTCACACCAGGAAAACCTGATCGAGAGAATAGCATACCATTGCAACAGAATTCGATAAAATCCTGGAATGTTGTTTCAAGTAAAACGAGAAAACATCTCTCGAATATGGAAATGTCGTGAGGTATCATTTTGGAAATCTACTTAAGTAAACGAGAAGTAGCAAAGCTCTCACATTTTTGACACACTTGCGTTTCAGTAATTTTCGAGATGTCAAAAAGAGTCAGTTTTAAGTGCTTTTTGAAGTGAAACTTCTTAGCGCGCACTGGGAGTAAAATTTGAAGGTCGCGACATACGACGAGAGGCCGCGGCAGGCCGCGCTGGCAGCGGAACGGGAATCCCTTACGATATTTTATAGTGATATCTTTGTTGTAATATCTTTGTTAGTTTACGAGTTAAAAATATGGGATTTGCTCTATTACCTTCTCAAGACATAAGCGAAACTTTAATGAAGATTTTTCTTTCATTTAGGTCTTCCCTTTTCGTTAATTGAGTGGTATATTTAATAAAACTGAAGATGTTGAAGTACTGAATAGATTTGCAGCCGCCAACGACCATGGAATGGTAAAAGCAGCCATTGAAATACGCATCGACAGGGAAAGGTGTAAAATGATGAAAAAACAGAAAAAATTAGTTCTGCCCAAAAACTAGAAAATAACAAAAAATCAGGGCAGAGACAAAAGCAAAAATGGAACGGAGGAGAGCACTGAAGAGCGACAAAAATACAAAAGAAGATATTATTAGGGAAATAAATAATGATAATCTAAATCCATAACGAGAGATACAAGGAGGTATAAGAACGAGAAAATAATACAGACAATTGAGGAAAATAAAAGCATGAAAATAATGTGGAGGAAATTTTCAAATGGAAAAAAGGAGATTCTTAAACTGAAAAATGAAACCGGCAAAACAATAAACATCAGGGAAGAACTATTGAGAATAGTGAAGAAATTCTATTAAACCCTGTACACCAACAAGTCCATCCTAGATGCAACAGCACATGAAAGAAGAAAAAGTTTTGAACCAGGGGTCAGAAGACATTCCCGAAATCACCATAGAGGAAATATATGGGGCACAAAGAAAGACTAAAAACAACAAAGCCCCAGAAGAATATGATATAACAGCAGAGATGATAAAGATATGTGGAAATATACTAATACAAAGCATCCAAAGGCTTTTTAGTCTTTGCCTTCACAGGCAAAACATCCCAGATGAATGGAACAACTCAATAATAATTCTCATACACAAAAAAGACGATGAAACGGATCTTGAGAATTATAGGCCTATTAGTCTCCTTAGCCACCTGGATAAACTCTATACCCGAATCCGTGCAAATAGGTTGGAAACTAACTAGATTTTACCAATTTCCGAAACAGGCTGGATTTCGAAATAATGGACAAATACCTGGGCCACGAGATAAGAATTAACAGGGATAACCATACATGCGAGTTGTCTAGAAGAATTACCTTAGGCTGGGCGGCATACGGAAAAGGAAAGCTTTCTTTCAGTGTATAAGTTTTATTATATGGCGCAGAGACCCTAACGCTTACATCTATAAGAAAATTACAAGTAACTCAGAGAAGAATGGAGAGATCGATGCTTGGTCTGAGCCTTAGAGATCGTGTCAGAAACGATATACGGAGAAGAACGCAGATAAAGGATGTTGTGGAGCATATACTAAGATCAAAATGGAAACGGGCCAGACACATAGCAAGAATGAGCGGAATAGCAAGAATGAGCGGATACCGCTGAACAAAGAGGATACTTGAATGGAGGCCGAGAGCAGACAAACGTAGCAGAGGTCGACCTCCCACCCGATGGAGCGACGATTTGAAGAGAATTGTCACAAACTGGACTGCGGCCCAGGACAGGGAAACGTAGAAAAGGCTTGAGGAGGCCTATGTCCAACAGTGGACGCGAGGGGCTGTATGATGATGACTTTTTAACCAATCCGTTACGATATGTATAAGACTATGCGCATATAGTGCACACGTGCACTTTTTTTTTAAACTAGCTTTTACCTGTTTCTCTTATGCTACGACCAACCCTGTTGGCATATGTCAGCATAAATAAAAATGACTGATGTTTTTATTGTAGTATTCTAAATTATTATTTTAACTTTTTTGGAAACGGGTAATTTCAAAAGAGGACTGTACACAGTGTTTAAAAATCGGTTTTCAGTTCTAAAATATGGCACCTGTCAAAATTTTGGCCTACGAGTGAGGTTGCAAGCTCGTTTCTGACTTTCCTGATAATGTAAAATATCTACTGTAGTATGGTTTTATGAGTCCAAGGCCTACATAAAATGCTAAAATTTCTTTAAATAATATAATTCGGTTCAAAAGCTAGAGCGGAACAATTAAACGGCTGGGTATCTTTTAAATGCTCTGTATTTCCGTTATTAGACAGTTTTTTTTTCTATTACTAATTAGGGTCATTTTGGCGGTACAATAACTTATTTTATTTGCCCCAAATTTAAATTTGAAACAAGTGCTGAAAAACAAACAGTTTACTAACCATAGAAATATTTTGGGATATATCTATGAGAAATTCTCCTTGCCAGATAGTTTCACGTGGTCTTCCTTTCTTCTTATCCTTGTTTGTGCCAGTAGTATCGGGTATTCAATGTCCTATCTTTATTTATCGCTCTTCTGAAAGGTTCGCTTTAGCTAAACTAAAACATTTGCTATGTGGTCTACTATGATGTTTTCAAAATTATGTTCATTCAAGCTTAAATGTCTTAAAGAAAAGCAGAAAACATATAACAGCGCAGCACTGGAATACCTCGATTTTATTTTCTCATCTTGTTGGAAAGTACGCGTCAATTTATGTACGGTCTCTAATTTAATTTGTTTCATCAGTAATGCAGTCATTGAATGATGCTACCGAATATTTTTAAGACGTTACATATTCAACTAGTGTGTTATCGATTACAGAATAGGTTTTAATTTTCTAACACTTTATAATTACTCAAAGTGTGTTCTTCCATACCTGTTGCAGTGAGATTTAGTTCTTCTAAACGTTGTTGCATTTCTTCCAGTAACCATAGTATCATCAGCATCCATATCATCAGCTTTGTGTGCCCCAATTTATTGTATTGCTAATGTTTCTTCCCAAATGGATTTGTGTTATTTACCAAATGCAACAAAACATACCCTTCACTCACCCTGCAACCAATTTCTAATTCTTCAAATAGTGTGTCGTCAAATCTCACTTTTTACCTTTGATTCGAGCACATGTTACATACAGGATGGCCTAACGAAAATTTGGAACTCGATTTTCAGTGTTAAAATGAGAATGTAAAAAAGCGCTTAGACCCGTCGATTTTTGATGCGAGCGGGAAATATATGTTTCATAATTTATACCTATGCAGCTTCAGCCCTTTAGCGATGAAGGATTACTCCCGAAATTTAAATAGGGAGTATGAGTCATGCGATACTCTTCGAATGATATTTAAATTGTGCGTCAATATTTTCATCCATAACGAAATGAGAGTTCGAATAGTAGACGAGTCAATTAAAAAAGCTGGTAACTTACCCATCAACTCTAATCTTATCAAAATGGCATTTAAGCAATGCTTCTTACATTTTTTTTCTATTTTATTGCCTAATTAGTTTTAACGTGGTTTTTAAGAACGTTAGATTTATATCAGTCCGTTTGGAAATTTTTAGTAAAATTAAAATGGTTTATTCCATGGTAGCAAGGGTAGAAATGTTCAAAATATTTTATAAAAATATTGGCAATGCGCGAGTAACCTCGATTATGACCAACGAACTTCAATTCTGCGAAGTGATCTGTGAAATTTCGGGTAAGTGTTCATTTTACGTTAACAACAATGTGAAAAATCATAACTGCCGATATTGGTCATTTGTATATAGCAGAGTATTTCATGAAGTATATTCGCTGAATCTCCAAAAATAATATTTATACAGATATTATTTTTCCCAACTGGTGCTTTTTAGATTAAACATTTCCCGAATACTGGATTGGAAGAAGAGATCATATTGCTTGGCCACCGCAGGCACCTGATTTGGACTCAATAGACTTTTTTCAACGAGGCCATCAGAAGTCCAAAGTTTATGGTACTCAGCCTGAATTGAAATATTGTGTAACGTATAACAACTCTTTGAACAAAACTTATTTTATTGCATGCACGTAAATGGCCGTCATTTCTAGCATTAAATAAACTGATCAGATAAGAAAGTGAAGTTCCTCTTTTCGTATTTACCTTTTTTTAGGGAAAAAATTACCTACTTTTTCAATAGTATGATATATGACTCACAAGGGATATAGTACGATGATCTATACGTTATTTGTCATTTTATTTTTATTTTTTTGGGTTTGAGCCATTCGTTGGGTATTATTCCTGGACTATGTAAGGTGTTAAATAGGTCAAAGAAACATTCAATGGTTCTTCATTAATACATTTTATGAATTCAAAAGGGACTTCAACTGGTTATCCATTTTATATATTTAAGTGCCTAGGTATTCTATTTCTTCAATAAAAATACCAAATCATTCTTCTTTCTTGCTTACATTTGGTGCTCCATTTCTATATTCATCACCAAAAAGTTTTTTATGTGTTCTTTTGATATTTTCCATTCGTTGTGCGTATATGCAGTTTATGTCCAATTTGTTTTTTTAAATTACTTGGTTTTGTTGACTATTACTTTGCTGTCATTTCTTCAAATTTTTATACAAATTAAGAGTGTCACACATTCTCCCAGTTTCATCTACCTTTTTACATTGCTCGCAAAATCCGTAATCTTTAGCCTCTTCAATCTTTGGTTTCAACGATCTATGCCCTGTATTTAAATAATACTCATTTTTTCCGTTTTTATCATTGATTGTTTTATGGCCCCATTTTGGTTTACTTCGATTGTGCTCTTATTTATCATTGGGTTCCTGTTTTCGCTTATTAATTTGACTGAGACCTTCCTTTGTGTGCAGACTTCAAGGTCTCATGCTCCAGGAATAGATGTATATTTTGAGATATATCTTTAAACAAAATTTCGAGGTAGGTACCATAAAAATATTGATTAGACGCAATATGGCTTCCTTGTGTAATACTTTATAGGGTAATCTCACATTAGAAAGAGGAGCATGAGAAAGAGAACTTATTTTTGTTGAAATGTTTAAAATGTCTTTTAAATCCTTATTAATTTTCTAGCTTCAAGCTAATTCAAAACCTTATCTTCCATAAATGAGACAGTCTTACATATTGATTTACTTTTAATTACATAAGAGTTCGTTTGCTATATTCGAGAATTTCTAATGATATGGATAACATATCATAGCGAGCCTTTCATTTGTAAGCTTACATTCAGAAATATTTTTTTTTTGCTTTATTTTATTTTTGTATACCAATATTTGTAATAATTGTAATTGTTTGTTTCAGAAAGGTATATGTTATTTTAACAGTATAAAATTATCATCATATTATTTTGTTCCTAGAGCTCTAATAGTTACACCATAATTATCTGAAACGGTGATGGTTTAACATGGATATGTTAATTTACTTTAAAGTCTCGAGACTCAAGTGCACTATGGTGTGATGGTCATTACTCCTAAGTTTAAGACAAATTTGCAAGGAAAAGATAAATAAGTATAATTGTTTGAATCTAGCATTACTTCAGCCGCTAGTAAGGTAGTTCAACATAATGTTGAACGCAAACTTATACTGTAAGATCCTGTTAGCTAATTACTTAATTATTGCATTTAACATATTAATTTTTATTGAAATATACTCTATGCAGTAGTCTCTCGACCTCACAATTCTATATTGCCGTTGTTTTCATACCTACCATCTGTCCAACTTATTATTAGAAAGTTCCTTGTTCTATAAATTTATTATTTCTGCGAACGCCCTTTCACGTAGATTCGGTCCATAGTATATGGAGTAAAATATATTACAAGGGTAAGTCAACAGTGGCGAAAATTACATTTATCCCGTATAAATGATAGTTTTCCAATAAATTGTGTGATATACGCAAATATCCAAATAGCCAAATTTTACAAGTTTTTTAAACCGAATATGGCTGCCAAGAATTTTTGTAAATGACTCAAATGTGGGTAAATATTCGATATTTGTCTTCTACGTATAATAATGGAGCTTATTTATTAGAGATCATTCATGCATAAGCTTGATTATTTCGGATACAAGTCGTGTGAATTATGACCATTGACTAGAACTATGAACCTCAAGTTTACAGATAAAATTTGACCTAAGCCAATTTCATCACATATGTAGATTCTAGAAGATGTTTCTCTCTTTTCATATTTTTCACTTTTTACTTTATTTGTGTTTCAATATCTTGAAACAAAATTTAATTTCTACCACCTTTTGCTTGTTTTGTACATTAGCCCTCAGAAACACTTACAAATTTACATTTCAGTAAATGTATTGATATATTTAGACTGTGCATAATATCAGAACATAATCTTTAAAAAGTCTGAGACCACCGGCGTTGCTCATGGCACTCCAATAATGAAATGTTCATAGTGCCTTGTGTATCACCGGTGGCCTCACACCCATTTTAAAAACAATTTGCAAACATAATTTACACCAGCGATTTTCAGTTAAACATAAAAGTATCTTGCATTAATTACATTTGATAGAAGCCCTCATCGAAATTTATTGTGTTTGTGTGTGTAACAATTATTGCAGCGGTTTCTTGTTTTTCCGTTTTGGGTAGGTTTTTCCATTATTACAGTGAAGTTGGGTTTTGCCAAAGCTTTCTTTTCGACTGCCATCTTTAGTCAAAACAATCATATTATTTAATCTCTAAATTGTGTTATATGATTATGTCCTGGTTTTTGTATTCATAAATAATAAATGAATTGAAAACTGCAATATTAAGGGTAACTCAAAAGTGATGTGTGATGTGTGATGCTATCTTATAGTTTTTCACAGAGGTGACAAATAACTAGCCATCTGACCAGATATATCCTTCTTACTCTTTGTCGGAGTTGTGCTTACAATACTCATTGACTTTCGTATTTCTTTGCCGCACCATTTCGACTTTTTACCAGTCGCTACTATATCTATGACACAAACCTCTTGCCTCACAATTTTGGTACTACCATCTGTATTTTTCTGGCTCTATTTTGTCTTCCCTGATTTTACTGTTCAAAACTATTTTAGGAAGGCTTTTCCCATTTTTAAGCCAGATTTCAAACAAATGAGTGTCTTTCTTCAATAAACCTTCTGCTAATTTTATAAGTATAATATTTGTCGTTGAATATGGGTTTTCCTTTATTGAGGTATTTGTCACATAGGTTCATAACAATTTTTTCAGCTAAACCTTTGAAGCAGTTCAAAAAGTTTTGAGCCCTGGCCCTGTACAAAGACATCTTATATGTACAATCGAGTGTATCACATAACTTGAGTATTTTGAGACCGTACATACTTTGTTTGGGGTATACTGCCTAAAAAGTATACGTCATGCGTCACCTGAAACGGGCCATAGATTCATCGACAAACAAAGGTTCACCAGGAAAAACATTTTCAGCGAATTTTATTCCATTATATTAAAAATCATAATTTATACGAACGAACTGTTTTATTGGCTGCTTGCAGAGTGGATGTATCTCTATTTCTGCCATATACGCAATAAGAATATATCGCGCATTATGCCAATTACGTGAAGCCAAGACTAAAGGACGAATGTATATGAACTAGGCATAAGTCGGTATACTCACGGCACAAAGAGAACCGGTATGATATTGCGCACCGCCAGCAGCTCGACGAGCGACGAGATGACGTCACTGCGGAGCAACGCGCGTATTTACAATATTATGTTACCTTTGTGGAACGAAAATTGACGTAAGTTAGATTTCAACATAACCCAAACTACCGAACTGTGAGACTGAATGATAAAGATAAAGATTTAATTTGATGAATTAGGTAGGATTCATAATAATTGATACTTCTGCTTGTACTTTATTGCTTGAATAAAATAGAATGCCAATGATTTCAAGTACATTCTTTATGTACACATATAACTTAAAATTTCTACTACATTTGATCCTGTAAATTATAAAGGGAAAATTCTGGAAAATTGTATTTATTTTCTATTTACATTGGTAAATTTATGCATTTTTTAAATAATTTTGAATTACAATTTTGAAAGCTTATCAGCCTATTTAAGTCGCGAAGTCTAATGTAAGTTCTAGTACGACTTAAACAGATTATTACTTCATAAGGAATTTTGGAATTTTCTCCCAATTTTGACAAAGTATTTTCAGTAACTTTTTTAAATATCATTTTATCTTTTGAAAGTGATGCCCCATGAAATTTGCAAAATTCCGTATCAAGTATTCTTGCCGCATTTAAAAGATCCTCGTTGGGATTCAAAACGCCACCCCTCGAAATGAAATGCAACCATTTATGAGATCTTAAGTCTGCATTCATTGTGCTAGAGCCTAAGTTGTATTTGTTTCAAAATATATAGGCAACATACCTAGCTATATATTTTAGAGGTTCATTGTTGATTTGTTCCTTGCTTTCAAACTGATCTAATATGTCAAAATTTATATCTTCATTATTCTGGTAAACTTATTTCAGGAAAGTACCCCTCAACGAATGAATCTTGATCAAAATGATCTTCTTGTTCAGTCGCAGGGGTTTCAATAATTTGGTATAAACCCTTAAACAAATCTTGTCTTCTCGCTTGCCGGCAATAATCCATTTTGCAGGAAATATCTTATATTACTACCTTTCGTTGTTCTGCTATAGTTATTGCATTTCTACTGCACAACCAGGCATTGTAAACAAAAGTGAATATATAGGTTTTTACTAGAAACACTACATCATCCGATGTCTACAAAGCTAATACATGGCACTAATATAACGACGCTTACGCGGCATAGGAACGTGCTCCGCAGTTACGTCATGCGCGAGCGAGTTCTATTTTCGTTTGCCGGAATAGCATACCGGTTCTCTTTGTGCCGTGGGTATACTCGGGAAACCGGTTCGAACTGCGCATGTCATGAATTCTTGCCAATAAGATATTAGGAGGCAATTTCTACGTTTTGAATCCACGTGAAAACATATTCCACTTTTCAGTATCTTCAAAACGAATATTTACGGTTAAATTGTATTTGGTTAGCTACATTTTCCATTACTTTTATTAGCAATAATATTCCTTTTTTAGGAAAACTGAAATTACGAACTTAAAATACATAATAAGAAATAGTTGGAAATTTCCGGTAATAAAATTATTGTATACGAATACAGTAAAGATTACATATAAATATAGCAATGCTTCTTTCCACGCATTTTTGAGGACATAATATGTTCTATAATCGATAATATAACGCCACGAGAATAGGAAGCATATTCTTGTGATAACGCCAAGATAACAAACTTGTAACAAAATACAAACAAAGTAATCACAATTCGATATTCAACATGGCCGGTTTCATTTTATTATCGCGACGACGACGACGTCAGCGTAGACAACAATGCTTGCGCTGTAGCCAATAAACGTGTTTATATCCGATTTTGCGCATATCTACCGGTTTCCTAACGAGTCAGACTTATGCGAAATACATAAGGCGAAAATATATCCATCTCTCTGTGTCGGTTACACGTCCAGCTCATTGCATAAAGGGTCAATGCGCGATATATTCTTGTTATATATATGATTTCTGCTCATAATATTAGGAATGTACAAAATCCAAAAATGTACGTATTACTTTATCATTAGTAGGTTTTTACTTGTTTGTTCTGGCTCCATGTATCTGTTAGCTTCTTCTGTTAACAAACTACTACTACTTTTAACTTTGATTAGTCACTGCTAATGTAATGAGTGGTTTTAATTCACACATTTGTTAATATCATACTGTCATTTACACACTTAAAACACTGATTCATTTAACGAGTGTTTAAGTCACTTTAAAATCGAAGTTCAAAAAGTGGCCTTTAGTATTTTCTCGCTTAGAATACTGAATAAACGTCGTATGATATAAAAAGTTCTCTTCAGGATATTTGTTGGGGTTATATCATGAATTTCCGGAAAATTAAATATCTAATCTCAAGTAAGAGCAGTCAACTTCCTTCCATGCGTCGTATTCCTAATGATGATGTAAAAGCATATGTGTATCAAGATTGCCTTTTTCAGAGTCCAAAATATTGCATATGCTTCGCATATCGCTAGACGGACTGCATTAACTGCGCCTCCATTCAGATCTCGAACCATCAAAGCTATGCCAGGAATCATCACTGTCTATATTTTCTGTAGGCCACAACTCTATTTCAAGCGATTTGCAAAGTCGAGGAATGGTATTTTTTAAACTTTTACACATAACTAATTATGGATGGGATATTAGGACAATGGAATTTTTGTATGCTCTTTAGCAATTTTTACGAACCTGTAATCTCGCAACTTGAGACTTTTATCCCCTCAGCAGCTCTTTTTTAATCTAGCTCGTTTCACTACTTTTCGAATGCACTAAATCTTTCGAATGAAATCTTTGGCTTTATGTCTTGTACGATTTCTTACAATGTGGCCTCTGATCGTAGCTGTGACTACTCTTTTGTCACCATTATTATACGTCTGATGTTTACCTTCTTGCGTCTCAAAATAACATCAAATTTATCAGCAAGTTGGAACCACCAAGATTTAAATTCACTGTGTTAATACTGACTCCTGCATTTTTAGAATTTGGTTGTTATTCACTCAGTTTTTGATGATTCCTTTTTTCTTCACGTTTCATGAAAGGCTGTTCTTTCTTCACCGTGGCATATCTTACTTCTCTAAATTGGTAAAGAAATGAACCTATGTATTTCTGGCCATACCTAATTTGTAAAGGTATAAATGACTGATCGATGTATAAACATACCATTAAGTATGGTCCCAGTCGTTCATTTCCTGATGGCAGGGAAGCATTGAGTTCTGGGTTGACCTCTTTGCCATGTTGCGAAAATTTATGGAACTTTAAAGCCTCAGTACGTTACTCCATAGTAGCAAGCGCTATCTTTTTGCATAGTATTAGGGTATTTAATGCATCATTTTAAATGTCTCTGAGAATTAGAATTAAAACGATTATATGCATGCCATATTTTGAGAATTGACTCTTCACGGGACATTATTGTCACCTTTCTAATATCTTGAACTTAAACCAATTTGTATTTTGTGTGTTTTGTTTGCCTATAAATATATAATTAACAAAATTGGATAATGCATCAATTTTAATTTTTTTTTAATTATTTATTACTTAAACATGTATTTTAAAAGATATTTGAAATAAATACCAATATAAAACAATACAAGGGTTTAAAATATATAAACTTTAAGTAGGTTTGGAATATTACCCATCCAACTCATGTTCAATGGTGGACTAATTATTGCGTTGGCAATGCATAGAAAATTGGTTTGCTTTTACTGAATAAAAAGTTCCTTACCTAAACATCTAGTCAATTAGTACTATATTAGCTCTCTCGAATAAAATAGCAACAAGATAATTGAATATAAAAATTATATATATTTCCGCAACCGGTATAGGTATCGATTAAAATCCAAGCACATACTATTATCAGAAAAATGCGAAGGGTATATCAAAAATAATACTCTAATAAATTCTTCGCCTACCCTGTATTGCCCCTAATTTTAAGTAATTTCAGCAAATTTATAATCACGATTCAAAAACTTATAAAGTGCTTTCGAAGTAATGCAAAAAGTAATAGAACATCACAACCATGAATTTTCGACTTCGAAATGTTATGATCTAGCTGAATTGTTCTATTTCACAAGTCAATATCGTATGGTGGAAAGTTTTCAAGAACAAAGCATGTATAATAATACATTATTTATTTTGCTGTAGCTGACAGAGAGCGCTAGCTGCAAAACTATTTTTCCATTGACAGTGCTATAACATTTTCTGAGTAACTGCATGGTTCTTTTGGTTACAAAATATGATGCTGCGTATTTTGAAAAAAAAAAGGTATCAGCAGATATCTGCTATTTTATTATTGCATGCAACATTACTTGGGCTGATAATTTATCTGTCATTTACCTAAGTAAACTTTAGTCAATAGAGCGTTGATGAAGTTCACAACTGACTTCCAGTCAAGATCTTGTTTACTTGTCATACATTTTTCTTAAATAAGTATTTGTGGGGAAACATCTTGAATTATGTACATCCCTTCATAGACTTTTTTTACCGTCACACTTTTCCGTATAAGAAAAAATCCTTCCTAATAAACGTTTTCCTCAGCGATGGATAGGCTGTAGAGGCCCGCTTGAATCCATTTTTTTCCCATGAATTTTTGTTTTTGGAACTGCAAGAAATGAAGTGTTTACGATAAAAGGACCCACGACTATGAGCAAAGATTGTCCCAACGCGCTCGTTTGGTTCGTTTGGGTTAATTTTGGTTAGCTTGGATGAATTTTGAGTGGTTTGCTACTCCACTTTATGATACATACTCCTGAACTAGGTCACGTAACTGCTTGAAAAATGAAGAAGATTAGTCGAGTGTGACAACACTGCAGGAAATCATTTTTAAAGTTAGACAGCCTTTCATGAAACGTGTATCAAAATCCATCGAGGTCAATGATGAAAATGTTAATGATGTTTTTATTTCTAATGTTTCTATTTTAAATAATTCGTTGTGCAGTTCATCATTGAAGTTAAGTATTTGTTCAATTTTCTTATTTTTCACCTGCGTATGTTCAAAAATGTCATCTGTCTTTGCCTATGAACTCTTTTAGCTTATTTTGCAACCAAATTTTGACTTTATTTATTTTTTAATAAGCCCAAATGGCGCAAATCTAATAGTCATACGTTATTGCATGGAAAAATAAAATAATAAATATCCATTTTTGAAAGGTATACATTTCTTGTTTGGAAAATAGAGTGGCATCATATTCTAATAAAAATAACTATACAGTTGTTCAAAAAAATTATATTCAACAGTTGGGAAAATTTAAATAAAATTCAAAACAAAATTGTAATTTTGACACCATTTATATCAACTTTCGAAATAGGAGAATTTAGCTGGATCGTAATATTGTGATGTCAGAAATTCTCCGACGTATGTTTCCCGGAAGCGTAAATACATTCTTTACCACGATACAGATGGTTTGGTCTCTGTACCGCAGTAAACAATGGTATCGAAATAACGCGCAAATACCACATACATT
>MU182366.1:73752-86767 GCA_016904865.1 Pissodes strobi | reverse complement strand
CACAGGGTGATATTTGTTTAATAGCTTATGCATTTTAGTAGATTACAATATCAAATGGCCAAAATTTTTATGGGCCAGTTTAAGATTAGAGATTAGAATTAGACAGGTGTTGTGTGGAATTAGACTGATTCGACAAGACAAGATGCGATTCGCGTCCGCGATGCCGGCCGGCCGAATGCCACATGAACCGACCAATTAGCATTGATTTATCAGTCACGCGTGCTCTAGTCGTTTTCTGATTGGATCTCTTGTTGGCGCCCAAATTTATAATTATGTAATGGCAGTACAATTTTTGATTAACGGTAAATAAATAATATTAGAGTCATTATAAATTGCTTGCTTAAATTTGCATTTGTTTGCGGAGGAACGTCTAAACAACTACTTATTTTGCCAGTCTTCATTTTTGTTTGAACTCTATACAATTTCAAATGAATAAATTCGCATTCAAACTATTTTTAGTCAATATACAAATTTTGTATAACAGTATATGCTTGTATTATCACAATTAGAAAATTGAATATTTAGTACACAATTGAAAGTAGAACGACGAGTTTTATTGTGGTAATAAGGGAAGGTTTATTGTGAAAATACAAAGTTGTACTGCCGCTAATAAACACCTTCCAATACAAGGGTTGTATTGAGCAAATTTTCTCAGTGTATATGCACAATTTAGGCACAAAATATTGTCACGATTTGTATTTTTTATCTGTTTTATACTTAGCGTGTAGAAGAGTAGCTCAGATTTAGGAACGCACTACGTCAAGTTGAAAAGAGATAATAAAGGAAACACATCGATAAAAACAGTAACCAGTTTATTTACAAACAAACTTAACAACGGTTAGACTGTATACTAATAAAGGCGTGTTTACGTTTTTAGATGAGTTAAGAGTTTACACTAAACCCAATTAATATGAAATGCATGTCTTCTCGAGGGACGCTTAGTTCAAGGTTTTTCTAGCAAGCGATGTCACTATTTTATTAATAAAGTTTATGTGAGCTGTGTTCTTTTATTTAGGTATTCGTTCTGATATTTACATGGTAAGTCTTTCTGGTTTAAATTTATCACAAATTGCTAAGGCACTTTCACTACTTTTTAAAACACCCCAAAAACTATCCCTTCACTTGAAATTCTGATACGTCATAAATTCGAACCTCTCTATATTTTTAGTGGCCCTCAAATGACGTATACCTGTGCATACGTTCATCCAGGTTAGGTAAGGACCTGATCGCCCTGGCCCTGTGTTTAGGTGTTCACAGATATGGAGGTTGTGGGATAGAACAGCTAGAAGTGTACGCACCGGTGTGCTGTACCGCCACTAGACTGTGCGGTTTGAGAGACCCGAAAGTCTCCTGAACTTGGCGTTTGCCTGCGTATTTATATGTTACAAAATGCTGATAACTGCATCATTAAAGATTAAAATCGTTCCCGTCGACCGCTCAAGTTGTTTATAATTAACAGTGAATGTTTATATAACATTTGTGAAGTTCAAGTTCAAACTTACGACAGGGTGATATTTAATTAATGCTTTTAAGTCGTTCACAATGTGATATTAATTTACCATTGCAGAATTATTGAATTTAAATTAAATTATTTATATTGAGGTTTATATTTTAAAAATGTTCTTTATAAATTGTTAGTTTTAGATCCTGCTTATAATGTAGTAAGGGTTTTATCAATGCCAAAAGGAAAAATATAAATTTAATTTAAATAAAAATTCTCTAGAATAGAGAGAAATCAACAAAATAAATCAATATCACAACTTCTATTAAAGTTTATATCTTACATACACTGCTATTTTATCGCTCTTTTACTTAATACAAATTATTTATTTAATCATAATATATCGTGATAATGTAAATTAAAATGGGAAGTATTTAAAAATCCTCGAAAATCTATTCAATATTGCCCAAAAGTTATATCCGTTGTACAGTATGTCTACTTTAGTTGAAGTCATATGGAAAACTTTTTTGTTATTAATTTCTAGAAATAATTTTCGATATTGTCAAAAATAATCATAATTTACTATTAAGCAAAGTCTAATCCGGAACAGTTTATAAAGAATAAATATTTTCTTATCATTAATATTAAAAAAAATTTCTATATGATTCCAACTTAACATTTTCCGTAATTTAGGTACAAATTATTATATTTACCGATGAACAATTGTTGAATTTATGTTAAATTATTTATTCATATTTTAAGTGTTCTTTATATATTTTTAATCATTGAATATACTACTTATAATTTAGTAATAGATTTTTCAATGTCAAATCGAAATATTTAAATTGAATTTACCTACAAAAATCTCTTGAAATATTTTATTGATAAAAATAAACAGCGATAAATAAAATAAATTAGCGAAACAATTTATGTTGAATATCTCCTGGATGAAATGCGATTTCTTATTTAAATAATCCAATTTACATATTTATTTTATTGTGTTTTTTAATTAACGCAAATTATTTCTTTAATCATAATATATCGTATTAATGCAAATTAAAATTGATAGTGTCTAAAAACGCTTGAAAATCTACTAAACATTGCCTAAATGTTAGATCCAGTGTGTCTACTTAAGTTTAAAAAATAAATTCTTCATAAAAAATTCTGCATGTTAAGATGAAAAAAATCAGACATTAAACTTTCGCACCCCAAGTTTGTCAAAAAATTTAAATTATCTTCAAAAGTACATTACTTCTAATTTTTACAACATCGAAAAATCGCTAAGAAAAATTGACAAGAATTGAACACTAACCCAAACTATATTCAAATATGCAATTATTCCCATTTGCACTAAAAACGAGTTTTTTTTTTATTTTTTTGCGGAATCTATCTTGACAATAACAATGAAAATATACCTATAGTCGCATGTAATAGAGAATGCACTGGCAATGAACTTGACCGTGGACGTCAATACAAAAAATAAATAAATAAGCTAAAAAGATAATATATGAAGAGTTATAAAAAAATAACAAAACCTCATTATTATAGTAGATAAATGTAATTGTATATTTGAATGCAGTTTATATATTTTTAAAAACCTTCGTACAGGACTGTAAAAATTTCACGTCTGATAACTTAATTTCTGTTATTACCCATGAAGAATTATAATTGAATTTAAGTTAGGTAATTTATATAGCGCTTTATATGTTTAAATTTTTCGTTATATATTTTTAATCCTAGCATATCCTAATTATTTTAGTGATATCAAAATACTCAAAGTAAATTTAAGTAAAAAACATTTCTTGAAACATTTTATTAATAAAAACAAATAGCAATAAATCAAATAAATTAATGCCATGCGGAACTTTTAATGAAGAATAAATGTTTTCTTAAAATTAATAACATATTGACCTTATGTTTCTAGGATTTTTAAAAGATGCATCTCCAAATGAAGGTATTTTTGCCATTGCGCAAATTATAAAGACATAATTAAGGCATAAAATATGATATATATCCATGAAGAATTATTGAATTTAACACAAGTTATTTATATTGCCCTATATATTTTAAAATTGTCTGAATATATTTTTATTCATAGAATATCCTACTTATAATTGCGCAAATTATAAAGACATAATTAAGGCATAAAATATGATATGTATCCATGAAGAATTATTGAATTTATCACAAGTTATTTATATTGCCCTAGATATTTTTAAATTTTCTGAATATATTTTTATTCATAGAATATCCTACTTATAATGTAAGCCAAGTTGTTCGATGTAAAATCGTAGTATTTAAATTGAATTTAAATACAAAAAAACTCTTGAAACGTTAAAAAAAATTAAATAGTAATAATGCATGATAAAATGAAAAATCAAACATTTAGTATTCGCAACCGTATATGTAGTTTGTCAAAAAATTTAAATTTTGCTCAAAAGTAAATTACTTCTTGTTTTGCCAACACCGAAATTTCCTATAACTTATCTTTACAATAACGATGAAAATGTAATTGTAGTGACATGTAATATAGAATGCGCTGGCTAGAAATATTTGTTTTTAGTCAAGGTCAAAACAAAGAATAAATGAGCAAAAGATTCTTGTAATGAACAAACTTAGAAGGATTTTATAATATTGGAAAATTTGTAAAAATAACAAATCTTATTTTTATATATTAGATGAACGTAATACCAATACTTGAATGTAGTTTTTAAATCTGATCAAATTTTTATAACAATTTTCGATATTGTTAAAAATAGATATGCTTTTCTATTAAGCAAAATATATATTTTTGAAAACGCTTTTATACGACTGAAAAAACTGTGTGATAATTTCACTTTTGATTTAAGTCCGTGCTGAACTTTTTAGAAGAATATCTATTTTCTTAAAATTATTAATATAAATATTTTCCATATGTTTCCAACTTAAATAAGCGGCAAAATGTATAAACGTTTTCTTAATTTAACAATAAATATTGAGCATATTTCAGCGAAATATGTCAAATTGTCTCGTCATAGGAATATTGACCTTATATTTCTAAGATACCTATTTGTTGTCAAGTGCTTACATGTACAATTGTACGTACTTTGCATAATATACGTAATTTAGGGACAAAATATGATATTTACCTATGGAGAAGTATGAAATCTAAGTTGAGTTACTTATATAGCGCTTTATATTTTTTAAATTTGCTTTTTATACTTTTTATCCTAGTATATCCTATACTTTTGAATGCCAAATCGAAATATTTAAAATGAATTTAAATACAAAAAGTTTCTTGAAACATTTTATTAATAAAAATAAATAGCAATAAATTAAATAAATTAATATCACAACTTCTACTGAGGAGGTTTATATCCTGGTTGCAATGCTAAAGGTAAGGGTGCTTCCCCAAAGCTTCGTCCATGACCTCCGTAACCACCATCCCAACCCTCGTGGGCGGTTGAATGAGAGTGAGATGAAGTATAGACCGGTTTAGCTACAACTTCATACGTTGAGTGACCACCACCGCCACCGGAAAGAGATTTTAGTCCAAGGATAGCAGATAGCAATAACGAAATCAAAGCTGTCATTAGAGCTTTTCCGGCAAGGGCTGCAAGTCCTCCCAGGGCAAGGGCCATGAGCATACCCTTCATCATAGCACCCGCGGCAAGTATCATTCCAAGACCACCGTCTCCTCCCTTTTTGTCCTTCTTACGGGCGGTTCCTACAGACTCAGGTTGGGCGGCATTCCAAAGATTCAATTTGACGGAGTGGTTGTCCAAAAATCCAGTGACTTTTTTCATCAGGAAAGCATCCAGTCGGGCATTTGGATCATCTGGGAACTCGCGAGCCAATTCTGTCACTATGTCACCTGTGTTAACTTTCGCACTACTATTTTCCCGCACAATCGAAATACCGGGAATGACACTAATATCCTCATTTTCACTTAACTTGTCCACCCAAGAAACAACGTCCAATTTGAGGCAAGTCAGCGAATACGTATCGTCACAATTTTTCGAGAGAGATTTTTTAAATTCACTTCTGTCACTCTTTTTATGTACTTCCTCAGCTGATGCTAAAGACAAAAGAGTATAAGCAAAAACAATCACTAGGATTTTAGAACCCATGCTGACGCTACTATGTTTGTTCTTCATCTGATGATTTATCAAAAACTGTAACGGGTTATATAGTGGATCATGTCGTTAGTTAAAAAATCGAGATTTACGAACCAAAATTAGTAGCTTGGGGAATTAAAATAAGTGGAGCACACAAAAATAATTGTGAGAGTAAGTGACAGGGCTATTAAGATTTACAATTCCAATAGTCCACAGTATATCAAAAGGCGGTCCGTATTTAAACGGCTCTCACTCCGGTCCTAGAGAAAGGTTTTTTATTTTTTTTCCGGACCACTCATATGTTAAGAATGAGATTTTTTTGCCGCCAAATTAAGGAAGTGCTCCCTTCCATTACCAACGAGCGACGATCGCAGACCTTCCATTTTGGTTAATCAATTTAATTTTATTCTTGTGTGTGTAACGACTGTTCTAATTAACGTTAGGCGAATAAGTGGTATATATTAGTTAATGTAAGTAGAAAAGTTGATATGTAACTACTGAATATTGAAAATAATTTTTTAAGAGATGCTGCGTATAGTTTTACTAGAGGAAGTTGTCGTGCAATTTTAGGCGATATTATTATCAAAGGTATGAATATTTTTTTTGATAAAAGGTACATCACAGACATTATGGGATATCTTATTTGCATTGAGAGTCCTTTTTTTGTACAGCATAAAATTTGAGGTTTTTAAATTTAGCTCAGACGATAGAGTATACAATTAAAATTCAGACCAATTTTGTTGCGACATATTATATATTCAGTATTTTGCAGAATATATAGGAAATATTATTTCTTCAAGCAAAATTGTGCAAAAGTTATGCTGTCAATTTAATAATATTATCAGTTACTCTAGCATATATTTTTGATGAATTTATGTATATTTTTCAGATTTCCACAAATTATTTTCTAAGGTTTAAAAAAATTTTGGATGTCGAAAATTGTCTTATCTCAATCATGTAATTCAATACTGAGAAACTGCCAAAAATGCGACTTATTTATTAACATTTTCGAATAAAAAAATCCAAACATTGCAAATCTTTAATGGTACATCTTGTATACTAAAACTTCAAAAAACTTAAAAATTAGTAGATGTCTTTCTTCTGACATTTGGTTTAGCCGTTTTCGAAATATTTGCATTTTTGAAAGGTGATCATCTAGTTTAATTAAATCGGAATTATTATTATTTTTATTTATAAAATTCGCTAAAAATTACATTTTATTACTATAATTATAACATATTGTTAAAATATTTGTTTATTTTTAATTTTCAAAATGGGACCAAAAAATAAAAAAAAAAAAAAATTCGCAAAATGATTTATGCAAATTCACAAGTGTTAATTTAGTAGCTTTTAAAATGCAAATATTACGAAAACGGCTAAACTAAATGTCAACATATATTATATATTTTTTAATTCAGAAAAAAAAGATCTAATAATTTTGGTTTTAATATACGTTCCACTGAAGATTTACCATGTTTGTGTTTCTCATCTTTGCGATATCCTTGTATTATATTTTAGAACATATTCTGGTGACTTGGGATGATACCTATAACTTTTGTATTTAAGGTTACTTGACACCTCGTATAATAATCATACTAGACGCTATCTAATTATAAGGAATGACCCTGTACAGGGTCTTTAATTATATTTACATGACTCCTAAAGCCTTTATTTTTGAAGATAGGAAAAGAAGCTTTACACGAAAATTGTAGGTTTTTTTATATTATCTTTTGAAATTATCATGAAAAGAAATATCGCATCAAAAAATGGAAAACTATAGGCAACTTCAACTTTTTTAAACGGAACACCTTGTATCTTATGCGCTAAAACAAAAGTTATTTTCTGATTTCATATATACTTAGGTTCATGATATTTGGGTAAACTATTGTTGAGATATTTTAGCTTAAGTTATAAATAAACTGCAAAAAAACGAAACAATGTTATTGTTTCCATGGCTTTCTTCATAAAATATGAAACTTTTTTCAAATGTATTTATAATTTAAGCTAAAATATGTAAATATTTGAAATCAGAAAAAATATATTTAGTTTTAACGCATAAAATATAGGGTGTTCCATTTAAAAAAATTGAAGTTGCCTATATTTTTCCAATTTTTGATTCGCTATTTTTTCCCTGATAATTTCAAAAGATAATTTGTGTGTAAAACTTTTTTTCTATCTTCATATAAAGGCTCCAGGATCCACGCAAATATAATCAAAGACCCTGTACATTGGCTTCTGTTTCTCAATAACTTCAGTAAAAATAAACCTTATCAAGAATTTGAAAATATATAAGGTTAAAATTAAAACTATTTTTTCACTTATCATTTCTGTCACTGTAGAGGTTAACATAAGGACCTAAAGAGAGTTTGCTTTTATTACATTTGCAATATATATTTCAGGAGAATTAAATTATTAAAAATTTATAATTTTTGTTGTTAATTGAAATCATTATAAATATGACGAACATTTTTGTTTATAGCATCAACTTTGCCAAAAACAACTCGTCTTTTCTTTTATTGTACACGTAAAATTAAAACTAGCTCATACCTTCTTTTGTCTACGCCAATAGGCCACAATAATATACCATTGACTAAATAATAAACTAACAATAATAATAAAAAATGTCAACCTCAAAGCTTAGAAGCTAAAACAAAAGCTCTTAATATTGTACATAAGGCTAGTTATAGGGCAATTGAGCATAAAATTAATAGTAGTAACATTCCAAACTTGATTTTAGCTGCTGTAAATGTTCATAATTTTCCTTTCTTATGTGGCTTTATACAATGCAGGAAAAGTGTCGAAGTCTACGCATCTAAGGTTTACAGGGAGTCTCACTAAAAAATGTTTCCAATCCGATTCAGTATGTGTGAATTTAAAAGGCACATTTTTGTTGATGTAACTACCTTCAGGTAAATTACTTGCAAATATCCTACTCTGATACTGATAGAACCAAATTACAATATTTTCGACGATATAAAAAAAATCCACGTGATGAATACTGCAATCTATAGGGATTTTTTTTGCTCTATTGCAGCATGCACGCTGTCTGACTCAAGCCTAGCTGTGACCCTTTTGTAGGTATTTTATAGTTACGTCTTTTTCAATGCCCAAATTGTAAATGGTGCTTGCTAGTACAGAATTTCTGTTTTGGGTTGCGCAGTCATCACTATACCAAATATAGTTAAATTTTGTATTATTCGAACTAGCGTGAATAATTTTCTCTTTAGATAAATTAATTTTTATTGCTGCAAATTCATTATCTGTTACTGCCACAAAAAGCACTCATCTTGCTGGCCCTTGAACTCCTTAATTGTAAAATTTTATACAATTAGCTTAGGATAATAAAAAGAGCTTACGTTTGACTTTGGGGCGAGTAATACAGTCTGCAGATTCAGAGTATAAACTTATTAGATTATTCGCAGTTTGCCTTTTATTCGCATGCTTCTTGTTTCAAAATAAGGTGCAAATACCTCAAAGGCAATAGAAATATCATATATGTGCTTTCTAAGCTGGTACAGTATTCAATTCTGCTGATCGAAAGTGTCTAAAAAGCTACTTCGAGACATGGGCTGTAGGCTATTTTTGTGTGCCAAAATCTTTAAAGTAGGCTCTATAGAGTCGTAATGTACTGAGAAACTTTGAGGTGTTTGCTCAACAACAGTTCACTGGCTACATATGGACTTACTCATTGTCTATTACTGTTTCTTAAGCCAATTTCAATATGGCGATTTCTCCAAAATATAATGCATTTAGAAACAACTTTTTGCATGGCTGGTTGTATCCAGCTTTCAAATTCAATAGACCGTTTTCTTCGAGAAATTTCCTTTTCTGCTCTTCGTCTTTTCGTAGGCTTCACATCCAATAATGCGGCCACACAAGTGATTTCTCACCTTAGATCTTTCTCCAATACATTTTTGGAATATTCCTTGCCTATTATCATACATTTTAATTTAGTGCCGTCATGTCTACCTTACTTGCAGTTAGAACGAGGTTTCAAATTTTTGTGGGCTTATCTATGTTATTATTCCATGTAGCATTTTATTTTTTTCCTTCCTTACTTCAGTCCATTTTCTCTACACTTGCAGTCCATTCGTTTCTTCCATTTATTTACATGTGTGTTTCACTTCTTTTAGATTTTGAACGCTTTCATAATTCTTCTGGGGTAATTTTATTTTCTAAAATATTCTCTTTAGGTATCCCATTACTGTTAAGTTCTGCATCAGCATTCTTATTATCTTCTTTCATTTATTCTTCTTTAATTACTTAATCACGATCTTCTTTTCTTTCTTGAAAATTTTGCTTTTGAAAATGGTTTTTGCCCGATAGGAACGGCTTTTTTCAGACATAATTTTAGTGTTTTACTGGAATTATTGCCCGATTTTGCTACAGCCAAATTGTCAAAATCAATTCTTTCTGATAAGGAACCCTGCAGGGAATATATGGGAAAATGGCTCTCAGCCAATTTTGATATTTTTTTTGGGATATTGCAGCACAAGTCTCTCGAAGATACACGTGCAAGTTTAAATTAGTTTCTATGTCTAGTTTCGGAGATATGAATTTTTGAAAATCATAAAAATGCCTGCTTCACTAAAATATAGTAAGGTTCACTTTCCGAAAAGTACTACTTTTTTAGATGATTAGCAACAAAATATTAGCCTGGTTCAAAGAAAGTTAAACGTCATATTAGTCAGTTTGGTTATTAAGACAAGAGCCGCCTATTATAAAGGCTGGATCAAAAATAGCCACAATTTTGCATATTTCGCCAATTTTTATGATTGGTTCCAATCCGTGGGACTGGGCATTTTTCATTAAAAATGTATTTATTAGGAATCCTTTCTTATGACACTAATTTTAAAACAATTTGTTTCTTATACTTCATGTTTAAAATTAGTCACTTAAAACAGTCTTTTTGAGACAATAAATCCGCTTTGAATCCAAAACTGCTTATTAGGTGCAAAAAGTTAAAATCACATTTTACACGGGGGTATTTACAAATATTAGTTGAAATGGGTTTGGCACCTAATATATAATAAGTTTCTTGATTATTCTTGAGTGGACCTCTCAATTTAAATCATATTTTTCAGTTACACTTCAAATTAAATCACCCTACAATCTTATAAGTTTCATTAATATCCTATTTCTGGTTTTTAAAAAATATAAATATCGAAAATTGATATTCTATAGAAAATGTTATCCAGTCTTATGAAATAAATATGACCTATGTATAACAGGCGGCTTCTTTTTTCTTAACGATCCACTGCCATTTGAATTCCTTTAAACTTTATTTTGTTACTAATCTCTAAAAAGTAGTACTATTGGATAAGTGAACCTTGCTATATTCTGAAAAAAAAATGGTGTTACGCAATTTACAATTTATACTGTAGATATGTCTCTTAAGTGCAGTATTAATTTTTTTATTAAAGCCACAATACTACAACTTAGCTTCAACCAATACATTGGCCATATGAAGCGCATTTTCTATTGCAGGTCATTCTGGAGTCATGACTGTGAAGAATATGGATCAGAAATCTTGACAAATATCGGCAATTTTTTAGTATGAGAAGAGTATTTCTAAATGAATATCCTCTTGAGAACTAATATATTTAATGATATGTGACAATAACAAGCTATGGCACATATCGATATATGTGCAGAAGTAAGTTCAGGCAAAAAGTACTTCTTAACTGTACCTAACCTTTATTTTTAAAATAGAAAATTCAATTCAGCGTTTTAATTTGTTTTAGTTCTGATATAAACTGCTGGCCATTTGCTTTCGAGCAACAAAAATTTTGTCTAAATTTAAAAACAAATATGTTCTTAACCAGACATGATAACGATCTCTGGTTTTTAATGGTTGATAGATTTGTCCCTTAAGAAAAAATTTCCCATGTTGGATTTTTGTACACTGTCAAAAAAATTTATATACAGGGTGTCAAAGAAGGCGATGATTTTTGCTCCAATTTCAATAGCATGTAACTTTCATAATAATTTTTTTAAATTTTGCCACTGTACGTCAATTGAATCACTGGACCACAGCAAAGAAAGCAGTCTGTCAAATTTTTGATATCTGCTATATTTTAATAGAAACAGAATTTTTTGAAAAACCTTGTTTTTTTCAACTTTTTGGTAGTTAGACCACACTGTGCGTTGTATTATGCAAACTTTGTAAGTGATTATTATACCTTACGAGAAGCTTTTTTATGTTCAGTACAAAAATTGTACCTAAATGTTGTGATGTGCAGTGGCGTACTTATAATCACTATATGTCTATGGTTTATGAGTATCTCACAATTTTTTACGATTGTTTTGTATTGGAAAGTACTTGCTCGCAAAATCAAACTAATGATATTTAATTTTAAGGGTTTTGAAAACAAGTTTAATTTTAGGAATAGTTGCTGTATTAGAAATAAATATATACAATTTTTCCAAAAATTAAATTACAAAATTATAATTTTTTTAAAAAATTTTTAGACACACTGTAAAATATAAATGTAGATGCAGTGCAATAGTAAAAAATAAAATACATATAAGGATGAAACTTGCTTAATCTAGAGGCGAATACTTTCTAATACAAAACAATCGGGAAAAACTATGAGATACTAATAAACCATAGTATAAGGTGATTATAAATACGCCACTGCACAACATTAAGGTACAATTTTTTTACTGAACATAAAAAAACTTTTCGTAAGGTAGAATGATAATCACTTATAAAATTTGCGCGATATAACGCACAGTGGGGTCTAGCTACCAAAAAGTTGAAAAAAAACAAGGTTTTACAAAAAAAATCAATATCTCTTAAAATATAGCAGATATAAAAAATTTTACAAAATGCTTTCTTTTCTATGGACCAGTAATTCAATTGACGTACAGTGACAAAATTTAAAAAAATCATTGTGAAAGTTACATGATATTGAAATTGTAGCAAAAATCGCCGTCTTCATTCACACCCTGTATATAATATTTTTTGAAAGTTTAAAATAATCTAACATTGAAAAGTTTTTCCTAAAGGATTTTCCTTGCCCGAAAGCAAATGGCCAGCAGTTTATATTTCTTACCTACAAGGCGCAATGTTAATAAATATTATGTCCGAAATAAGTTCTAATCATATAACGGTAAAAAAATTATTATAAATAAAAAATTCTCATACCAGCAGTTGTGTTTAGGACTAATTAACTCATTGAATTTAAGAGATTAGACATTGCAAACCGGTAAACATGTAATATATTTGGAACATATACTGCTTTTTGTGCAGTACACGCTCTGGTTCTTAGAATCAGATATTTAACATGAGGCTTTGCTTCTTTGATTGTGATCATTTTCGGCTTCCTTTTCCCATTTGTTTTGATTAATATCTCTTATGAACATGCCACATGAATAACACTTATCTCCTTAGGATTTAATCGTTAAAATGGGCTGGTTTTTGGACCGTTACTTTTAATGTAATTTTCCATCAGATCGATTCTTAATTTATTTG
>MU182366.1:23789-58752 GCA_016904865.1 Pissodes strobi | reverse complement strand
TTTTGACGTCTCCAGTACGCTGCTGAAAGTGTACATACACCTTAACAGAGCTGTCACCATCAATGAGATTTAAATAATTTTTGTGATTTAAATACGTTTTTTGATTTAAATACTTTGAGTTTAAATATTTTTTCTGAAAGTGATTTTTAATTTATGATTTAAATCTTTCTGAAAAGTATCTTTGATTTTTGATTTAAAAATAGTATTTAAATCTTTCTAAAAGGTTTTAAATCAGTAAAAAGATTTAAATCTTCAAAAAAATTTAAATCCTTAAACAGATTTAGATTTAAATCATTAAAAAGAGTTTAACTATAATAAAATACAGCAATAAATACATCCAAAGTGTTTTAGTTCTATGTTTATTTTGTATTTTGTAATGAACATTTTTTAATGCGTGTTGCTTAATTTTCTTTTTTAAATATATATTGGCTATATGGAAAACTTTTGTATTATTGATTTCTTAAAAATATATATTCCCGATAATTTCGATGAAAGTTTCTGCGTCATAAACAAACCCTTTACGAAGTAATCACTCTGTAAAAAGCAAACAAAATACCATAAAAATCCAGCAAAAAAGTAAAATAGATTTTTCCGCCAGAAAAATATTTCTGGGAAAAATTCAAATCAAAAATATAAATTGTCAAATTTCAAGCTGATTTTATCAAAAAGTATTTGTCAAAAAAAAATAAAGCTTGTTTTTTAATGGAATTTTTGACACATTGTCAAATATTTAAAAGCTGCTAGCATGCACATAATGAGCTATTTTGTATGTTTGATGTTGTTAGTGTTTTCATTTTAATTGATATAATCGGCTAACATAAGAAGAAGTGCAAAGTTACCAATTATGTGAATGCTAACGGCTTTTAAGCATTCGACAATGTGTCAAAAATTCCATAAAAAAAAAACAAGGTTTAAATAACATTTTAATTTGGTTTTTGTATGTTATTTTGACGTACCTATTGAGGATTGTATTGTTTTTTAAAATTTAGATTGGGTGACGTCACACTTTTGCTTTTTTTTTCACTTAATTTAGATAAATAAGATTTTGATTACGCTCTAAGGGGTTTTTAATGGTACATAACCAACGACGCCAATTCGTTGTACATAACCAACCAAATGATTTCAATCTTTTTTACATTTTAGATCATTTTAGGAAGTATTTAAATCTTTTCAAAAGATTTAGATTTTAAAAAATATTTAAATCTTTTGAAAATAATTAAATATTTCCTAAAATGATTTAAAATGTAAAAAAGATTTGAATATAAAAAAGATTTATTATTTACAAAACGATCTTTAATTTAAATTGTTTGTCCAAATGAAAAGTATCTTTGATCTTTGATTTAAATCATTTTTCAAATGATCTTAAACAGCTCTGCACCTTAAGCATTTTGAAGATGTTCAAATAAATTAAACATTTTTGAATATTCTATTTAATAGTTCAGGATTAAAATCATTAATTTGTAAAAATAAATATATTATTTTGTTAAAAGCATATAAAAGAGAACTTAGTGCTTGAGCCATCAGGGCGTGAACGAATCTTACGGTGAGAAAATAATGTCATTGCGTGCGATAGTTCAGGACCATTCATAATAAATGAAACATATTTTCCTGTAATTATTTCTACTTTCTTAATTGAACATGAGTTTGCCGAAAGCTTAGACACAGACATCATAAAATTGCCTGGGAATATGTTGATGGATTTTCTATATTTCGCTTAAAACACTACTTGTCTTTGTACGTTTGTATTCAATTAAATGTAATATATTAATATTTTAATGTTTGTAACGGACTGCTCTAACCATAGAACATTGAACCACAATATCTTTGGCTCTAACAAAATTCAAATATTTAATTTCTAATACTTCAGCTTAAATTACTTTCCTGAACGTTCTAATGAGCCAAATTCCATTACGATTTTAAAAATATATTTATATTTTCTATCATGTAGTTTTTCTCTGATTGATTAGATAACTGTATATTTCACAGTTCTTGGACATTTATTAGATATCTTTACGTCTTCATGTACCTATTTATTTCATCTTTGTCATCTTAGATGTAGCATCTGAACGAAGACCTACGACTTCCATCCGTGAAGTCTTAGGTCACAACACTCGTCATCAGCTAACATAAAGAGTATCATTTCAATTTTGGTTAGTTGATGGCAAAATGAGAAAATGAAGCATTTATAATTATATGAATTACATTTATTTTGTTAAAATATGTCAAATAAATAACAATAAATTAAAAGTTGGTTAACGACTGTTCTATACTAATTTGGCAATATCACTTTGATTAAAATCTTGTCTTGTACTGTTTAAGTAGGTTTGTACTCGGGATGCAGTCCCAAAGGAAGAGGCATATCGAAGCTTCTTCCATATGATGAGTGTCCATAGTGCCCACTAGGTTCATGTGACTCAGAGTGGGACTGCGAGTGAGTGTATATCGGTTTTGATACTATTTCGTAGGTTGTTGACTTGTGACCTTGATGCGTCAAAGCTTTAAGGCCAATGATTGCCGAGAGCAACAATGAGATCAAACCAGTCATTAAAGCTTTCCCAGCAATTGCGGCAATCCCACCTGGAACAAAAAAAATGTATTTGCAACTTTTTGCCTGAACAAATAAATCAATAGGCCGCATTGACAAAATGTTTTCCATATTAACTAAATTTGAAAGTACAAGTATTTCTTAGTAAAAGCAACGAAGCAACTTTTTGACTTTTTTTGCAGAGGACAGATATAATAAAATGTCTCTTATCAGCAAAATCACACATACTAGGTAAGGGTAACACTCAAATACTCAGATTATATGAGCGGGATCATAGACATATTCAGTTAAATTTTACATACCTAATGCTAAGGCCATTAGGGTTCCCTTCATCATTGCTCCAGCCGCCATCATCATCCCCATTCCACCTCCGCCGCCACCTTTGCCGCCACCACCACCGCCGCCTCCTCCGCCTCCTCGTCCTCTGCCTTCAAATAGTGACTTTTTGTCGAACAAATCCAAGCGCACTGAATGGCTGTTAAGATATGACGTCACTTTCTTCATCAAGAATGCATCCAAGCGAGCATCTGCATCATTCGGGAAATCCCTGGCGAGCTCGGCAACAATATCTGCTGTACTGGATCGAGCACTTCCATTTTCCCGCACGAGAGACACACCCGGCATCACATTGTAATCGTCATCTTCGTTCAACTTGTCAACCCAGGAAACAATGTCCAATTTTAAACAAGTCCCTGTATACACATTTTCACAATCTCTCGATAATGATTTTTTATATTCACTTTTATCACTTTTCTCTGGCGAGGGACTAGCAGTTGGGCCCGGAACATCTTCGGCTAAAGCCTGAAGTACTAACAACGTCAACACTATAACTGATCTCCCAGTGAACATTCTTATTGAGTAATGCTCACCATTTGATATTCAAGGTGTTGCGATATCTAGTTTATATAGCAAACAAGAAGTGCATTTAAGACAAAAAAGCAAAAACGTGTTCCTTAAGTGAAACAGTGGAAATAGTATATCAATAAAGAAAATTGCTCTTCTGCTCTGCAATCATTTAGACCGTAATGTAATGTACGATAAAGGTTAAAATTGCAATTCATAATACATTTACCTCCCCGATAGAATGCAACTTGCTGCAAATAATTTGCTATGAATGGACTGCACAGGACCGGTGTGCGCATTTTTTATAGGTCGATAGAAATTCTCTATAAACAATTTATTAAGGGAAAAGAAACATATTTCCATAAAAAAAAATAGAGCAACCTAGTTACTTTTTCTCATGCAGTTCTAGATTTTATCTACAAATTTTTTATTGAAAAAGTTTATTTTAATCTAGAAGAGATTAAAGCAAAATATAATTAGATTTTAAATTTGTCAAAATTTTCCATATATTATTTATTTCGAAGTTATTTTGAGACATTTTTCCTCTTAGTTTGGCTCCATTATTTTATTAGACTCCACTCAAGCGAGCTTCATATAACAAAAATCGAACTCGAGCATGCAGATAGCCAAATAATTTTAACAATGATTCTATTTAATTTTTAGTCAATTATTCATGAAGTGAATTTTGCATAAACGCAAATCTGAACTATTAAAGCTTTTCTTCAAAGAATATGTCATTAAATACAAATAAGATGTTTTTCTAAAATTTTAGTTTCACTCAGTCAACGTAGTTTGCTTACTAGCTAGATCTAGAAGAAATTATCATTTCCTTCTCCTGAATTTAGCATCAATGCGGGACTCTTAAAAACTTGAATTACGGACAAACGTAAATTAAAATGAGGGGTAGATTATAAGTTACAGACAAAATTGAAATCAGGGTGGAGTAAGACAACATTAGTTAGTAATGCATATTGCATCGTAAACCCAGTTATATTTTCTAGCTTGTGTTATTTTGGATCAATTTTGGCTCCGCTTGCTTCCGAAGCGAGAGGAGGTCAATGCATATAGTAACATATCCGATACTAATATGACACCTCTTATATGTTTGCTTTAGTCGCCAGATCGTTTTACAATATTAGGCAGTAAATGAATCCTCACAACATTCGTCCTCTTTGATCTTTAATTCCTGTCTGTTCCTCTTTTCAAGCCTTGATAAATAGTATATCTATAAAATGATAAACTGTTTCCTCATCGACTAATCGCTAAGCATTTTATTACTTAATGAGTTTGAGATTTTATTGATACCAGACGTTTGTTAAATGGATTTATTTGAGCCTGCAATATTTAAATTAACTGCATGCAAACCAGTGTTTTAAGTAAGTGATAAAGAAGTTCGATATTATATTGACAACCTTGTTTCGATTATTTCACATAATAAAAATGGCTATACCATTTTCTCCCACAAATGATTATATATTTGTCGTAAAGTATTTAGTTACTCAAGTATATTTATCCATTTAAATCACTTCAGATTAAAATTATATGAAAAACTTGTCGGTGTCAGGAGGATTTTCTTTTGCTTCGACAGCATGGCCGCACTCATGGAGCTAAAGTCCGTCCGCACGCGCTTCTTTTTGGTTAGGGAGTATAGGAGCAGGCTGAATAAACTTCCAAAGCACAAAAAAAATGCTCTGATCTGGGTACCGGGACATTCGGTTGTACAGGGAAAAAAAGCCGCTGATGCCTTAGCCAGAGAAGGCTCCTGATCCATATGTGAAGATCGCCCAGAGTATTCGGAAGGCCTGGGCGGAGGTTCGAATCGAAGAAGTATGGCGGACGATCCCGGATATGAGATAGACAATGCTCATGATACATGGGCACGCGAAGAATCTCCCAGGGGATTGATGGGCCTACCAAGGAAGGAGTGCATGATATTTGTACGATTCTGCATAGAGCACTGTAGGCTTAGACGGCACCTGACTCTGCCTGAATTGCAGCGGAGGGGGAGTGTAGATGGTGGATGGTGGACTATGAGACCCCACACTATCTACTTACAGAATGCCCCGCCTTTGTGTGGATAAAATTTAGAAACTTTGGCGCGACGCTGTTCGTGCCAGATTCAGTGCGTCGTGTTATTCTGTAGAGGATATGCTGGTTTTCTTAAGGAACACCAGCACCCTGGAGGTTCCCTATTGTAGACCGGAGGTACAACGAGCTCACCTGGTTGTCTAGTGCAAGGCCCAATAGGGGCCACCCCTTCTAATACTGATGCTGATACTGATGAAAATCTTGTAGGTTGTGTTGCATTGGCAAACCATGGTTTCATGATCATTCATTACTTTTATAATGGCAATGCATACATCAACTATGCTAAGTGCAGTTAACGAACACAAATATATACTGTACTACTGTAGACTAAGCGCGAATACTTTGAACTCCGTTTAGTTATTGATAAATTAATCAGTGTTTCATATATTAATGTCATACGGACAATGACATGTTCAAGACACTGATTAATTTAACGTACGATTAATGTAACTAATCGTAGTTCAAAGTAGTTGCCCTTAATATACCATTTTATGATCTAATGTTAACTTGCTTTAAATACGCTGCGTAATATCCAATTTGGCTCAACTTTTGTTTAGCTGTAATAATTTACAAAAACTAAGATTATAGATTGTCTTTGCAAGCTGAAAGTTTTTATATGAAAGAAATCAAATTTCGTTAAGCTGAAACAATTTTAAAACGCTAGGTTAGTGTTGGTTAATTTAACTAATTGTTTTTTTGGGTTAATTTTCGTTAGATTTTGTTAGTTTGGATTAGCTAAATTAAATATAAAAAATAAATAAGACTATAATTTAATTTAAAATAAATTTTCGCAACAAAAGACTTTTTTACACGCTCAGAAGGGTGTGTAATTTGTAAATATAAAAACTTCAGTTAAACGAAAGTTCTACAGTGGTATTCCATATGAAAGGTATTTTTATTATTTTCTCTTTTTGGGTTAGTTTTGGCTAGTCTTTGTTAATTTTAATAAGCTCAATTAAATCAAGAAAAGCGCGTTTCAAATATATAAATAAAATAAAATTAAAATAAAATATTGACTTCCCGCTGCAAAATACCTTTATACCATGATCAAGAGGATTCATAGAAGCAAAAAATAAGCAGAACATCTACAAGATTTTAGTTATACCAAAGTTAATCTTCCAAATTTTATTATTTATTATTGATCACACTTTAACACTGCAGCATACTAAATTATGTGGCCATTTTTTGCCTCAATTTGGCCTTTGAAGCGCAACCCAAACTGTACGTGACCATGCAATTTAATAAAGTACGTGCCTGGTGAGCATCACTGGCAGTAGTTTATCAAACAAGTAAAACTAATGCAGTCGTTTAGAAAAATCTGCTACTCAGTAGCGCGCGTTATAGTTTTATGTATTATATCGTAAAGAGTATAATAATGATGTAGTATTAATTAAACTCAAAGTATTCCTTTCTGTTTAAAATATTGGTAAATTAGTAAAGTGTAGTAGTGCGAGTTATTATTGCTAAGTTGAAAATTACTAAACTTCTTGTCGTCGTGTGTTAAAATATTCTTTCTACAGATTGTCCATTTTGTTAAAATCTCGTTAGCTGTATGATTAAATAAAACGTAAATACAAAAGTTCCCTAGTTTTCAAAAGCACATATTTTAAAATTATTGTGAACTATACAACGTTTTTTACAAAACAGGGATAATATTAATTTAGCTTTTTTCAATTAGGATGCTATATATTTTTCACCTGGAATTGGTTGCTCTATACGATATCTATTCAGCTGTAGAAAATTATTTTAATTGAATGCGGGTCGGTCAACCTATATTTTACCCCAAAACCTTTCATATTTCACACTTTAATTTGGTAAAAGTTGATTTGGCTAAACCACTTGGCGAAAATTGTTATATTTGGCTGGTTCATATCTATTAACACCTATTTAAGGAAAAATAAATTAAAAATTTGGAATGCCAAAAAATACTTGTGACATCTTATAGGATACAATGCCAAATAATAAAATATCCATTTCGGATATATTTTGTGTCTTATAAATTACAGTGCCAATAAATTACTAAGTACAACATACATTTTAAATGTCTGCATTTGCAATGATGATAAAATAAATGCAAAAGGTGTTCAAAAAGAAAATGTGCTACAAAATAAAAAAACAAACTTTGATTTTGGCTATGAAATGTCACTAAGCAGTTACGAGTTTTTAACACAGTTACATCACATTTCATATATACCGTTATCGACCTTTTTTGAAATATATTAGAAAAGAATTCACTTTATCATAGGCAGAGATACCGAGCAAATATAGAATAGATTTCTGCAACATAAGAGGCCTAAATATGAACACAAGTATATTCTACAATGCTGGTTACGACCGACGCTCCCAATGTAGACATACTAAATTCGGAATATGCTTTTTGCCGAAGCGACCACGAGGAAACACTCGAACCGAACAACCTTGACGTCATGTGGCTCAAGCTTACCGCCAAGGGGTTAACCAAGATCATAAGCTGTTTCTATCGTCCTCCGAGCGATAGAGCCTATAATAGCTTTTTTACAACACAAGCTACCACTTCTGATTCAATACAGGTCGACCACGCTAATTCGGAAATAATCGCTCTGGGATAATTCAATGCCGACAACACCAATAGACAACGAAAATAGAGCAGCTCAAGCATTTGCCATCAGCTGCGGACATATTCAACTTATAGACAGACCAGATCTCAGAGAGGGACGAATTTGCCGCACTCCTGGATCTTTGTCTAAACGCAAATCCTCACCAGTACGCAATTACAGTTGATCCGCCATTGGGACAATCTTAGAGAGTTCTGCCTAGATTCTCCTTGGCTCCAAGTTTGATTTGGCTCTGACGACCCGTCAGTCTGCTGCGAGGAAATGACGCAAGTAATCTCTTCAGGAATGGAAGCATACAGCCCAAATCACATCAACTTACCTATCTCTAGGTAGGAAACAGCAAGCCTACAAGTACTGGCAACAAAATCAGACCGTTGAAAATCGCAATTATTTTGAGGAAGCGTTAAACGATTGCAAACGTGTGATTGACGACACTAAGGACAAACACAGTCATAGAATCAGGACTAAACTTTTGCAATGCCCCAGCGGCTCTAATAATTTTTGGTCTGTAACAAAGGTAGTAAGTAATAACTTTACCAAAACGCAAAAAACGCGAATACCTGCCAACGTATTTAAACACGTTGACTGTCATGTGTACCCAACGTGGTGTCACGCTAAATTATTCATACTAGCCGCGTGACACCACATTGGAGTCTCATGTGGTTTGCTCGTTCTTAGCCGCGTGTACCCACATATGCAACACAAGGCTGTGTTTTTCTTATGGAGACGGTATATAATGGCTGGTATTAATATGTTATGCATTTGGCCAATGCATTTCGACCTATGCGTGGGTACACACGGCTGCAAAGGCCAAATGGTAAAAAAGTATAAGGTATGAACTTATGTTTTTATTTTATATTAGCAAACAATAATTAGAAACTTTACGAATGAGCCCTAAGGGCTTAATAATAGACACATTTACTTAGTAACAAAAGTAAGGACCTTCCTTTTATCTTTCCACTTCTGCACTACTATGCTCAAACGACACACAGCAGCCACAGTCCCTCTTTTTTTATTTTTTTTTCAGTAACTTCTTTCGTATTTAGCTTACGGTTCGATCGTAGGGTACATACTAAAAGTATTTTTCTTTATCAAGCGACGTTTTGCTAATATTACACTAGTAAAATAATCGTCCGTATAAATAGTATGTCCTTCATTCAAGAGAGCCAGAATGAGCACAATATTTTGCGAAGCTGACTGGCCTTCTACTTTATCCTGACCACAGTATCCTGAAATGTTATATGCATATACCAGAACCGCAGCAGGGGTAATACAATAAAATTATCCCCGCTTTATCTCGCACATCGGCTGTGAACACGCTATGTGTCACGTGGCTGTTACGACAAATTGTACACGTTCAGGCCACGTGTACGCATTTGGTGACTCACCAACATAAACATATTCTAATTCGATTTTAGGAAAACTAAAGACAACAAACGTTGGAAGAACATATTTTCATCTGTTTTCAATCAAAAACCTGTTGTGGCCGGTGGGATCATTTTTTTTTTAACATTACGGCAGTCAACGTGTTAAGGACTGCGCCAACGAATTAACACCCATTTTTCCCAGAGTTTTTTCTTTGTCTTACCGAAATAGGATTTATTCATCTTATTGGAAAGCTGCTAGAGTGGAAATTGTCCTAAAAAAGGCAAAAAGCACGCCCTCAAACTATTATCCAATTACCTTCCTTCCAATGGTCTCCAAAGGCATGGGACGTGTAGTCAATCAGCAGCTACTCAAGTACCTCGAGACCAACGGAATAATCAGCGATAACCCATACACACTTCGCAAGGAGAACGGCCGGAGATGTATTGACCTATGTCACTCATATGGAATAGGGCAATTGGAAACTACGGAGAATCTCTAGCGATTGCGTTTGATATATCGAAAGCATTCGACAAAGTTTGGCAAGACGGATTGCACAAAAACCGCCTCTTTGCGGACTGACAGCCTCTCTGCAACTGGCTTGCCAGTTGCCTTGAAAACTGATTTCTGCACGTTGCAGTTGATGGACATATCTTATACACATTCACCTTTAATGCGAGCATGCCTCAGGACGCAATACTTTCACCAACTCTGTTTCTCATCTATATCAATGACCTTCTAACCGAAACCAATAATCCTGTTTATAGTTTTGCAGATGACAGTGTACCCTTGTCTCCAAATTTAGATTAGAACTCCTTTACTAGTGACTGAGATTTATCACCGCAGACAGAAGCAGATTACAACAATTAATCAAGATCTGGAGAAAGTTCGAACTTGGGGCGACAAAAATTTGGTCCAGTTCAATGCAACAAAAATCCAAGCAGCCACGTTTACCAAGAAAGCCAATACGGCGGGCCATGACATCGTTATGGCAGAATTGACCAATCCTTCATCCTCATCAATGGGGCTTTTGCATGGATGTCTGAGTCAACAGCATATGTACCGGCATGACCACGTTACTAACGTTGCAAAATCACCCTCACAGAAGCTTGATGCGCTATTTCGCAACAAAATCGCAGCAGCTGCTCATGCTCTACAGAGCGCAAATAAGACCGTGCTTAGAATATTGCTCCCACATCTGAGGAACCGCACCTAGACACATCCTAAAATGGTTTGATTCCATTCAGAAGAGAGCGGTGCGTCTCGTCGGCGATTCGGAGTTGACTCTGGTCTGGATAGTCTGGAACATCGCAGACATGTGGCCGAGATTTCACTGTTTACAAATATTATCACGGCTGATGTTCCCAGGATTTGGCCCGCTTCATCCTGACCCCAGCATACAACTGGAAACACCTAGAACATCGTTTTACATTGATTCCTTTGCCTCGCGCGCTGCATTACTATGGAACTTACTCCTAGGACATCTGTTTCCCCTAAATTACAAAGTACAGCTATTCAAAAACCGTATCAATCAACATCTTCGCACACAGACCGCCCGTCGGGTGCCTTTAGTGTGTGTGCCACTGATATAAAAAAATATAAAATCGTGATAATGTTGGAGCTATCGCCCGCTTATTTTTTTTGGAATTATCTTTAGCTGATTTTTGTACTCTGCCTTTCAGCTTTACAGATTGAGCTACTGAGAAAATGATTTATTTTTTCCAGCCAATAATTTTCTGTCACATCGATACAGCAACCTAATAAAGTTAGATACCATCGATGTGTCTTTAGTAGAATTCTGTATAGGGAAATGAGCATGTTCATTAGATCCACTCCTCCAGTCTCAAACTGAAGAATAGCTTCAAACAAAAGACAAATACTAACGCACAGTTACAAGAAAACCAGCTTTCATTTAATAATAATAAATTATATTACTATTAGTAGCTGTTTACTTTTAGTAAGTTTGTTGTATAAAAATAGCGCATACCTACGATGTGAGCAACAATTTCAATGCCTGACCAAAACTTATTATTTTCCCCTCCTCGTTTGCCAAAATTATTGTCTAATTCAAATTAGAATTGCAAAATAACAACTGTGATAATTATTCCTTTGACGTGTCCACAAATTAAATCAATAATTATTTATAATCCGTGTTAAAAAAAAACTAGGCTTAAGCAGCAACCTGCAACAGCCGTACATCGTTACATATTTTCGTCTCTCTAGGTTGTATGACAGTCAACTCGAGTGTCACGGCCTTGAATTTTTAACCTCAAAGCGAGATAAGAGGTTTCAAAAAGTCATACACAAGCAAAGATACACTTACAATAAATGATGATGCCCATAGGTAGAAACCTAATATATCGTATCATATTTGGTTTAACTTTTCAATAGCTTGTATAAAAAAATTTAAATCTATTAAGTTTGCATAATGTATAGATAAGGGGGTGACTGAATACAGATAGACGAAGTAGAATGTAAGTTTTTTTTAGTCAAAACTACTTTTGGTGCATTCAGCACATTTTTTTCCTGGGTAATGAACGAGACTTAGACATCAGGCGTCACGTATCATGCTCGGCTATGCGAGCATAGTACGATTTTCTTGGATAGTGGGTGAAATTGAGCCATCAGGCATGACGAGTATCATTCGATTATGACTCATTAGGGTAAAGTTAGCGTCAACTTCATTTTCCTCGAAAAAGACCACGAGAGGGGCCGCCGACGGTCATTTTCTCTTGTTGATTTATTTTTCCTTTTCCTTGATATTACATGAAAGGTGATATTTTTTAAAATTTTTCTTTGATACACGATAACTGTTGAAAAAATTAATTAATTTTGACAAAATATTCTACAGGTTTGATGGTATTCCGAGTTCTAATGAAATTGGCCAAAATTGTCAACATACATATTTTTTAAAAAAAGGTTCACTATGGATCAAAAAACCGAGACAACAGGTCGATAGGGAATTTAGAAGAGAAAAAATATTTAGAAGTTTCTCCGTTTCGAAAATTTCGGGAAAGTGAACTTTGAAAGAAAATATAAAAGCATCGGTTATAGGCCAAAAAAAAAACGTTTGAAAAATTTTTTTCGTATAAAAAAAATCAATTGATCGATCGAAGATTGAAGATTTAACTTCTGTCGTACAGTTTTAAGCACAAACAAATTTTTTCGCAGGGATTTCTATGAAAATCATGATATTTATAAGGGACCCTAAGCTTTCTGGCTTTCAAATGAAACGAAAAGTATATTTGAACCGGATTTGAGAGGTATGGTTAGATATATTGAAAGCGAAGTTTCTAATGAATTTGTTATTTAAATCAACGTTTTTGCAGGATCATTCATACTACAAGAATACTAAATAAAGTAGATTGTACGCCATTGGAACTTGATCAATTAAAAAATTAGTTTGGCTCGGAAGAAAGTAGAAGGATGTCGCGATTGCTTGCTCTACATTTTCTTATTAAATTTCAAAATATCTACGAGATGCATTATATTAACTTCCACTAAGAATCATTAGAGATATTAAGGCCAAGCATCCGGTTCTAATTTGAAGATCATTTGTTACTATCACCAACTCGTTATTCATTCACTTGGACGTAGTGGGTATTGCGTATTTATGCTTAAACCACTAGAAATAAGTAAGAGTCACTTCTGTTACAACGTGAATTTGCTTGTGAATCTATAAAATTTGCGTAGGCATTATTTATCTGGTAAGTTTTTGGTTTCGCATCCGAAGTATTTATTCAGTTACTTATTGATAATTTAGGTATAACTGCCAAACATTTTTTAATTTTTTGATGGTCAAAGTTGAAGTGTATCAAGGAATAATAAACTGCTGTTCATATCAATTTCATTCGAACATTGTTATAACGTACCTATCTCCAAAACTATAAAAAAATAATGCGATTTTCGACACTTACCCGCATTTCATTGCCTATCAACTAGACTAGCGGATGTTTTTAATATTGTGCATATTTTGTGTTTATGTACAGGCTACCTATATATTTATAAAAGCTGATTAGTCCCGAGAACTTACATTCAAAACATTTGTCCTCTATTTTGTTCGTTGCATTTAAATGATTCTCCTTTAAAACGTAAAAAACAAAATTTTAAATTTTTTCTATTTTCATTTATGTCCGAAATATGAATTTTTAAAGATAAATGGTGACTGTCTTATTCATTAGGTTGGAACTCTTAAGCTTCAACAAAGTTTACTAATATTCCCTTCGCGGATAGACCTTTTACGCTTTCAAGTTACACTTTCAAATCCACAATCTACAGAATGTTTAAAAAAATGCAAGAATTTGTATGCAAAGCATGGTGACTTACAAAATTAGTTCTGCGTAAGGTATTTTGTAATTCTTTAACCACCCTGCACACTGTAGATTTAAATTTTTTCCTTAAAAGAGTAGAGTTATATCCGCGAAGGGGATATTACTAAAAAAAATAACCAATGCTAAGGAGTAAAAAATAACCTTTTATTTTTTAAACAAAATATTTCGGATAAAACAGAAATCATCAAAAATTCCCTGAATTTATTTTTAACATTTTGACAAATATTTAAACGGGACAAACAAAAAAAAATAACAGTTACTCGAACATTTTAGGGACAAACTAAATTTTATAAAATTTGTAAGTAATTTTGACTACCCTTATGCGCAATATTAAAAACGCCTGTTAGAGTAATCGATAGGCCAATAAACGTGCCCTCATGCTTTGGAAAGTTCAATTTTTTTTAAATTTTGGAAATACGTACCCTAAAATCTAAATAATTTTTAAGAGAACAGTAGTTTATTTTAATCATAAATATAAAGATTAGCCAGAGTTTTATAATCAACAAAGATAACGGATGCCGAAAAGTATAGGAAAATATTCTTGAAGTTATTAATTTAAATTAACCCCACATATTGTTTGTTTGATATATTCGTCTTATTACGACATTCAAAACCCCGTATCGATTTGCACCTCATTTTAAAGTTCACATTACAGCAAATTTGAATTCTTTGTGTAGACCGGTACTTATATGGGAAAGGATGAAAGGAGTTAGTTTGGGTTATTAAAATTATTAGTCTAAATTAAATCGAACCATTGCTATTGTATTTCGACAATTTTGAGTGTATCTAAAATATCGATTTTTTTTTGAGGAATATTCATAAATATGTGGTCTTCCAGAATGGAAATTGTTTAAAATATAGTTATTCAAAATCACCAGAATAAGGAGACCTAAATGTATAAAAAACAGTATAGGATAGCCTTTCATAACTTGTTCTCATTGTATACGATATATTATCAATGTGGTTTTTTATGATCAAAAATTCCACTTTACCTCTTGCATTTAATTAAACAAATAAAAACTGTAAAGTTAGTGCCGAAAAGTTGGAACACCTTAGTAATATCGCGAGACTAAAAAGTCGGTGTTGTTTGCATCAATTTAAACGTAAACGGAATTCCGATTAACTTTCCACAAAGATTTTGATCAAAACTGAGTTTGGATATCCAGGGAAGGAAACAGAAGATAAGATATTTCCTTTTCGGTTGGGTAAAACATACACAGTAAATCAGTTATATGTTGTTTCTTGGTTACAGTGGGATGAATATAGAATTATCAGATTGTAAGTAAATATTTTTTAATAGTCAGAGAGCTCGTGTCTAAAAAATGTGAGTGTTTAACAAAGTTTTAGTTTTAGTTTGGAATATAATTCGGCAGTATATTTCCACTGTAGAGTCAGTCAGTGAGCGGGACACCTGGCACAAAAAATAGTTCTAGGTTATACGCCAGAGCCGCGCGGCGCCGCGCCGGCCGCCGCCGCCGTCCAAAAATAATAATCATGCAATTGCAAAACTTAAAATTTTACAGGAGAGCCGAAATATTAAATAAAAATTAATATTTTCTAAACATTTCACATATATGTTATTGTATATTAATAAAATTTTCAAAGAAATAGTATATTAGGTACACATTTGTTAAGTTAAAGGCCTTTCCAAACAATTTTAAAATAAGGGATTTTTTGTATTTAGGTCATTGTGTTACTCTAATTAATAATAGCACCTTGGTCTTTATGCCAATTTGATTTCATATATAAAACAAAATTAATTTTTAAGAATAAAAAATAAAATTAGAAAATATTCTTTGAATTTAAATAAAACACTGAAAGATGAAATTTTGTCACTTTGAAAGCTTTTTAGCATTTTTAAACAACGTAACGAATATGCTAATTGCAATAAGCCCAAAAACGAGACAAAATATAAAAGGAAACTAGCAAATTAAAACTGTTATCTCATGTTCCAGGATATTTATTTTTCATAATAAACATCGCATGTGCTAAATGGAAGAAAAAATAAAATATAACAAAATATAAAATCTAATCTTAAAACTATGCCTAAATGATTGGTAGCTGATATTCATACTATTTTTCCATTTTCAAATAACATAACGATGTGCTAAATGCAAGAACTACAAAAATAGAATACTAAATATTCTTTTAAAATACTAGAGACTAGTATTTTCACAAAATGATTATTTGATTGTAATTTCTGAAAAGTAACTGTCTAAATTCTTCTGACACCTTTTTGTTACAAGCAAAGAATACATTTATCGCCACAAGGAGGTTTCATTGCCGCTTCTACCAGAGTTAGGTAATGCTTTTGCTTTTACTAGTTTCCAATTTTCGACATTTTGCACACGCTTCTTGCATTTTTTATAGTTGACGACCTTTAATTTTCGGCATGTACATTTTGCAAATCTGAGAGCTCTAACTTGCTTCTTTCCTTTTCTTCTCGTGGGAGACCTTTCTGTTTCTGATTCAAAACTTGTAAGTGCCTTTCTTTTTTGTCTCACCGTTGAACTGTCAACTTCTGACTCAGACTCTGTTGGAGAACTTGACCCTGCTTCATTAAGCATATCATTTTTAGTAATTTTTATCAATTTTTCTAAGCCTTAGTAAAATCACTATTTGTGTGTAGCAGCTTTATATTTAAGTTTGCCAACAAGGTTTTCCAAACCTCAAGCACCAGCTTTGCCATGATTATTTTTATTAGAAGTAGGAATAGAGAGATATGTAACGAAATACAGTCAGTTAGTAATTTACATTGATCGACATTATTGGTTGCTTGCGGTGACTCATTTACACACAAGTTTTTTTTAAAGGCTGTGTTGCCGTGAAGGTGCATATTCCATTAGAATTGCCGCTATTATTTTCTAAATCAGAAGCATTATTCACCTCAGGCTCCTTTTCATACATCGGAGAGCTCCTATTAATTGAACACACAAGTAAATTTACATCATTAATATTGCTTTTTACAACAGTTTGATTTTTGCTGTGTAAAAAGAATATATTTTCTCCTGCGTATTATTTAATGAAGTAACATTTTCAGGTCTTAGAAGAATCAATATTTTCTCAGTTCGGCTACAACAATTCTGCATAAAAACTACAAATACAGCACATCAAAATACGCGTGTGATACAATAAAACCAACCAAATAAAAAAATTTGTATAAGTACCAAACCAATTAATTATTAGTGATGCCGTCGAGACGAGAGATTCTCGTCTCTCGTCTCGGCTCGTCTCGTCTCGACGAGACGAGAGAGGTATTTTCTCTCGAATGAAACCCCGAGACGAGACGAGAGAAAGATGCTATCTCGTCGAGAATTTCTCGTTTTTCTCTCGATCTCTCGAGCAAAAGATTGGCATAATAATAAAAAAAAACAAAATATCTTTATGATTTTTTCATACATAAGTAATTTGGTGATACCTATTGTATTAAATTCGGAGTTAGAATACACATTTTCCACACTTATGGTCGGTTACCCAATGTCGAGTTAACTCTTAACTCGCGAGTTACCCTCGATTTTTCTATAGAAAACCCGCGGGTTAAACCTAACTCGTTATTGAGAAACCGGCCCTTAGGGGTTTTAAGGGTGAAAAAGGGTGGGGGTCATTGAAAAAAAATACAAATGGGATATTGTGATACCTTATTTGGAAGGTGTTATCGAATACCGTATGATGCGAAAATATTAGATTCATATAACCCTCCAAAACGACATGTCGCCATTATTTTTTTTTTATTACATTTTTGCATTTTGGACATGCTCTAGAATCAAAAGAGTTTAACATGGGAAATAAAAAAAGGATTAGTAAATATTATGCGATTGCTCTTAAAAGTGTAGGATCTAAGATCTAATAGGGCAAGATCTTATAGGATAGGATAAAATAAGATAGGGAATGTGCAAGTTGTTTTTTTTTTAATTTTAAACCATTTTGATTTTGTAGAATCTCAACAATGTAAATGTTTAAAACGTTGCCATTTTGTTTGAGATAATAATAAGAATAAGAACAAAATATTCTGGAATCTTACTTACTCGATAAGACCTTAAAAATAAAGTATCGCCTTCGCATTAAAAAAATGAAAGATTTTTTTCAATTTCATCAGTAAAAAAATCGTTTATGTAGTAATATTCCCTTTTTACAAAATCTTAATTTTGGAAACATTTCCAACAACTTTTTTTTTACCTTTTTTATATTCTTTTTATTTAGATATTATTGTAACCTGTATAAATTCTAATTTATGATCGCGCTAATAAAAATAGTATTCTATTCTTTAATGCGCTTGTCCTAACAACCGTGAGGAGTAGGCGGTTTTTAGAAATAAGAACAACAATAGAGATCTTGCCAATTTGCTTTAATATAAAAATTGTAATTAAATTTAAATTCTAATATATTTTCAAAAGGGGTTCAAATTTAAATCGAAATTTAAATTATTTTTTCTAAGAATCAGAAGAATCCTATTTATCATACAGTTCACAATATAAATCGAGGGAGTTACATTTCCATAAATATGTGTTATTGAAAATGTCCCGCACACTTACTTACCTTTGTCTTACCTCTTTCTAAAAAAAAAAATTAATAAAACGCCAATCTTAAACATTTATTTCCATTTTAAAGGCACAAAAAGGATTATGTTAAAAAACAACCAAAATAAAAAAAAAAATAACAAAACCTAGTGTTGGTTGTACAGGGTGATTTTTTATAATGTCCACCCCTTCAACCAACCTTTTTGTGCCACTGTGTAGAACAAAATTTTGACGGGAAAGCTATAGCGTTTGAGAAGTAGTTTGTGCACAATACCAACGAACATTAACTTTCGGTGACAATACATATTCTTGTATACAGGATGTTGCAGATTGCTTAAAAATACGTTGCATTGAATTAAAAGAATGTTTTTACAGCATTTACAAAAAATAAGGTTTCTATAAATTGTACACAATGAACACGTAGAAAGCTACAGCTTTAAATTTTTTATTGTAAAATTTAAAGTATAAAAATAAAATTAAAAAGAAGCAATTAAAAAAATCTATTATTTAAATAATTTTAAATACATTTTCTCTCCTTTTTAAAGCTCTATCGGCCAGGGTAAGAATGTGTCAATAATCCGATTTTTCATACCAAGAAACCCCCGTATGCCAATTTTCAAAATTAACATCCTGTGGATAAAGAACGGACCTTTGTTAATATATACTTTTAATTCATAAAATAACCCAAGGAATAACCCTCTTTAACCCTGTATATTTTGTTATGTTTTATGCTTTTTTAAATTGAATATTTAGTATTTACGAGAGGGTCGAGACGAGACGAGAGAAGGGTTCTCACGAGCGAGAGAAAGCGTTCTCTCGCCGAGACGAGAGACATATTTTCTCTCGGCTGACGAGACGAGACGAGAGAAGGACTATCCTCGTCTCGTCTCGACGTTAACACTATTAAATATTATGCTAAAATGTGCAATGAATTTTTTTTGTTATTGTTACGACTGCCGTAACAGAAGTTGTTGGTTGAGAGAGACATGGTATCAAAAATAGTGTTCGACGAAGACTTTCTCTTATAAATAAATAACAATAATTAATAATGCTTTGCATAAATTGTTAACTGTAAATGCACACAGTTCACCACTTTAAACATATTTTATATTAAAAACTCGAAGTTAACTTTTAGCTTCGGTTCCAACTGGAGTGGCCATATTGACACTTGCTTTTCTAAGTTTCAAGACCTTCTAATCTAGAGGGTGTTGAGCTGATTTCTTTTTACGCATTATTCACAGAACGACAAGACAGAAGAGGGCAATGGATGTCTGCGACGTTGCCGTCGGATGATTTTACAGGACAAGCAACATTGTTGTCTTTTCATTAATCTTAATAACTAAGTTAAAACAAATAAACTTAAACAACATCAATAATAATTTACCGGCTTATGAAGTAACATTAGATTCGTATATTTTAGAAAATGTGGTATAACCCATAAAGACTCAGCAACACAGATTAGAAGGATTTTTTACATTACCAAGTAAATCAGGAACGGACTTGCCATTTCTCACGTGGACCCAAAGTTTAAATAGGTGTCACTTTTCAGAGCTAAAAGCCGATTTAATAGACAAAATTCTCTTGCGAAAAAAATTGAATCATGCATAACCCAGTAATAGCAGTAATTACACATTATAAGAAATAAAATAAACACTTTGTTATCAACTAATTAGCTGCAATAGCTAAGCAAAATAATCTACTACTACATACTATTTAATTAACTCTATCGTATCAATAAAAACTAATTCACTTGATAATGTAACATTCATTTAATTCTTGAATAAGCGCAATGCAATTCGCTGGAGGCACGAATAATTAATGCGAAGACATTTACAAAGTGAAATTTACCGGATCCTAAAATATTTGAAAGGGTTGATCGTAACTTAGAAGCAAAACAAATATCAAGCGAAAGATTAACCTGTAACGAAAAATAAAATCTCCTCTTTGATAAAATTTTGCAAAACACTAAATTGTCGCAAAGTTGAATAAAACAGTAAATACGGTTTTTGTATTTAATTTCGCAGATGTACAAAATGGGCACCTGATAGATTAATAGATTAAAAAGCATTCCAGGATTATTTCGATTAAGATTGCAGTAATGAGTTATTATTTCAAGTACCGCTTCTCTAGTGTTTACTGGCATTCAATAGATAGAAAATGAATCTACTGGACTTTGGTCAGAAGAGCTTGTTGGAGACAAAGCAGGCATTCCAATATTTACCCAAAATATCTGTTAAACAGCGACACACTAAATTGCTAATATATAGGGTAGTAACATCATTCAGCATAAACCACATCTGAGCTCTACTTCCCAAGGGTACACTTTCTGAAAAATTATTTAAATTTTGTTACAATATCTGCAAATGCAGTACACCAAATAATCGTTCTCCCACAACAGATGTGCCAATCAAATGATTTTCAAATCACCCACGCCAATACGTTAACCATAAATCTTTTTTAGGTGCTTGGTCTCTTACATTACATCAGGATTTTTTTCATGCCAAATGTGCAAGTTATGAGAATTTATAGCCCTGTTCCATGTGAAGTTGGTTTCTTCCGTAAATAAAACATTTCCATTAAAATGAATATTTCCCTCATGTATAAAAAATCCCATTAGAGGAGTGCAATTCTCGGAAAATTACAGCGATAATTGCACTGTAGAAACCGAAGGAGCACGGCGATAATTGCATCGTACGTATCTATGGTAATTCCATTGTAAACTTACGATGACAGCGACAATTTATAAATAACGCCAAAGTCAAGTGAATATATATTATTAAAAATGTCTCATTTCGGATTTAAAAAATTCGTATTTTTGCGTCTCTTTATTTTGTTTACAGTTACATGTACGTTTTTGTATTAAAATAATAATAAAAATGTATAACCCTGTCCTTATTCGAGAAATATTCCCCCGAATTACACTTGTGCATCAAAATAACCAGATAATTTTGCATTCGAGCGTGTTGTCTTAGAAAAACTGCATTCGGTCATTTTCATATTTTGGAAATAGAGCCCTCCACCTTGGGTGTCGGGCTCTTTCTCCAAAATATGAAAATGAACTCATGCAGTTTGTAGACGACACCCTGTCATGCAAAATTATCGGTAATTTTGATGCACTTGTGCAATTACTTCCGATAATTTTCTATAAATTTTTATATAAACGAGTTTTAAGAAATAACTAAAGATGAAACACTATCAACAACATACATTTTTGCTGAGCCTACTTCAGCTGTGAGCTAGCTTATGTTTTTAGAAGAATTATCGGTAATTTCATCCAGAATTTGTTCTTCTAACTAGGATGTCACCACGTGCGATATAAAAATTCTAAAATTAGTTTGTTTAGGGTAGATTTAGATAGTTACCGATTTCTCTTAAGCTACTATCAGCCCTGTCAAATCTAAATTATTATTGTTTGCGCAGAATTGGATTGTGCTCGTCCATAAAATAAGTATCTGTCAAGATATTCTGTATAGGAATAGGGCTTGATTATTTAATTTACTTTTAATTACTTTCACAATTGTCGCATTAATGGTTTCACTAAAAGAAACAATGCTTGATGGTTTTCATCGTAATGTTCTAATATATTTCAATTAATTAATCGTATCAGCAACATAAATTTTCATCGCAAATTTTTAATTTTCTCGAAATAAATTTAGAGTATTGCCCAAAATGTGTAATAAGTCGCATTTTGGCTGATAACGTTTTAGGCCTACGAGTCAGTTTGCAGGGCTGCTTTTGGCTTCATTGGAAATAACGGAGATACTTTCCGATCTGGATTTCTCAGTCTTATTGGTTTACACAACAATAAAAAATGTATTAAAGTATACGAATATGCTTAAAAGATCCAAAACAAAATGTAAATCACTGGGTACCTTTTTTAAGCCACATATCTCCGTTGTGGCGCTACTTAGGGAAAAATATATATGAAGCACTAGGCTTATTTTGACATTCCCTGTATGCAGTTGAGATTTCGACATATACTTACCGTATAACTCTTTTATATATCCTCTTAGCAAATATCTCAACTTAAATTATTTTCGCTGAGACAGAAATCAACTAACAACTATATTTCATTTCTTTTGTTTCAGAAGCAGACCTGAATAGCAGATACGAAAATTGCTCCTGAGTGAAAGTCAAATTTAAGATCAGTGAACTAAGGTGTTATTAATATGAGAAATATTAATAAATATTATAGACCTATTTAAAAATATATCATTAGTTTTCCTAAAACCTTACACTTTTACATTGACCATTAGTATATTAGAGTTATATTAAATTCCATGGCTGAAAATTTCATTTGCATGTGATTCTAGTTTTGATAATATTTTTGAAATATTTTATAAGTGGTTCTATAAAATCATTCCAAAGCAGAGATGGATGAATATTTTGCACATACAGAAAGTTTCTTTTCCACGGCTGTTGGGAAAATAGCAATTATTTAAAGCCTAACAAAGTAAGTTTTTACTAGAATTAGGCAAATTGTTAAGCATTCTATACTTATGTCGGCTCCTATCTTACATAACGCAATAATTGAGACAATAATCATATCAAAATTGCAATTTGCGACGGGCCAATGCTTTACAGGCAAATGAACATAATATTGTAAACTACTAAAACACATTTAAACTACTAATTATTTAACACCATGTTCGAACTTGAACTTGTGAAACATTATATAAACATTTATGAACCTTAAAGTTGCAATGGCAGATTTTACCTGCCATTGCAATTCTGCAAACTGGGACGATCTAAGGGAGTTCTACCTAGGTTTTCATTGGCTCGACGTCTGCTTTGGTACTAAAAACCCATCAGTGTGCCGCGAAGAAATTACGCAAGGAATCTCCTCAAAAATGAAAGCATATATCCCGAATTCCATCAAGTTACCGTCAAAAGGAAAGCCCTGGATCTACAGAAGATGCGAAAGAGCTGTAAGTAAGAAACAACAAGCTCACAAGGACTGGCAGCAAAATCAGACCGCTGAAAATTGCAATTATTTTGTCGAAACGAGAAACGAATGCAAACGTGTGATCGACGAAACTCAGGATAAACTCAATCAATGGATCAGGAATAAACCTTTGCAATGTCCCAGTGGCTCCAGGAATGTCTGGTCAGTAGAAAAGGCAGTAAGTAATAACTTTACAAAAACGTCTCTCTCACCTTTGACAGACGAACGTGGCATCATGGCGACTGCAGCCAAAGAAAAAGCAAACATGCTCGCCAAAATGTTTTCATCGCACTATACTTTAGACGTACCCCAAGACAAGGCTCTCCCCACCATATCGAGCATCCTTAACGAACTAGATACGCAAAAGGCATTAAGACCGGACGCAATACATGCCATCGTGTTAAAGAACTGCGACAACGAACTAACACCCGTTTTTCCAGGCTTTTTTCTCTGTCTTACGGAAAAGGAATTTACTCATTTTCTTTAAAAGTCGCTCGAGTGCAACCATTTCCAAAAAAGGCAAGAACACCGCGCTCTCAAAATATCGCCCAATTGTCTTGCTTCCAGTAATCTCCAAAGTCATGGAACGTGTAGTCAATCAGCAACTAGTAAAGTACCTCGCAAACAGCAGAATAGTCAGCAATAATCTATACGGCTTTCGCAAAGAGAGATCGGCAGGAGATATATTGGCCTATGTCACTCATATTTGATGGAGTAGGGCAATTGAGAACTACGGACAGTCTCGAGGGATTGCGATGGGTATTTCGAAGGCACTCGACAGAGTTTGACATGACAGATTGCTCAACAAACTGCCATGCCGTCCTTCACACTGCCAGCATGTCTCTGCAGCTGGCTTGCCAGTTTCCGCGATCTCTGAACGTTGCAGTTGATGGACCCATCTCAGACACATTCACCATTAATGCGCGCGTACCTCAGGGCGCAATACTTTCACCAACTTTATTCCTCATCTATTTTATCCTGTTTACAGTTTTGCAGATGACAGTACCCTTGTCTCCCAATTTAGATCAGAAAAACTTTTACCAACGACTGAGACTTATCACCGCAGACAGGAGCAGATTATAGCAACTAATCAAGAACTGGAGAAATTTCAAACTTGAGGCGACAGAAATTTGGTCCAGTTCAATGCAGCAAAGACCCAAGCAGTCACGTCTACCAAGAAGGCTAATACGGCGAGCCCTGATATCATTATGGCAGGATCGACCATTCCTTCATCCTCGTCAATCGCATTGCTGGGTGTCTCTGTCAACAGCAATATGTCCTGGCGCGCTATTTCTCAACAAAGCACTGTATACACAACTGCATATCAAATTAATGAAAATATTTTAGCTTTCACATCTGAATATTTCGGAAACTGATGAGTTTAGGAACTTATAACGTATGCTAATAAAATTTTCTTAGAATTTTACCTTGGATTCCAAACTCCAGTAATATATAGGATGACCCATTCAAGAACATATAAGGGTATTTACTAGCCTAAAGATTGCTAATGGAGAATATTACTTCGTCATGATATATGAATATTACTATATTACAATTTTTTTCAGAATGCGTTCGGCATATTGTATTGAATTAGAAAGCATCGTCAGGGTAGAGAACCGTATGTTTTCACATGATTTTATGTTTTCAATAATTTTGAACGGTGTTATAAAGAATTGGGTTCAACACAAATCACCATTTGATGCAAGTACTGTTCTCGCTAATGATAATAGACAATATAGACAATAATTTTACAAGTGAGATATCGGTAGGCCCCTAAAGTAATAAATATTCATTTTTATTGTTTAATAATTTTGTTGTAAATCTTACATTGTCATTTGTCAGATACCTAAACTAATATCAAAAAAATAAATAATAAATAAAAAAAACTCCGCATTCTTCATTCATACGGGTATCCAAGTGGGACTGAACTGTCTACTGCACCCGACCTACTCCAATGTCCAACCGGGGTAGGAACCACTTCATATGACACTTTGGGGCCAACATGCTCCAAAATATTTTTTAAAGCCGTAGTTCCGGCAACTGCTAAGGCAGCAAGGCCCAGTCCAAATCCTTTAAAGGACACAAATGCTATTATTGATAGAATTATCGGCAATATAATGGCTGCTTTCAGTTTGAGGAAGAGAATAAGTGGAAGGATGACTCTCCTAATCTTTTTGTTTCTCGCCCCTGTAACAATAGATAACATACTATATTAGTAAATTATTTTTTTTTTCAAAAAGAAAAAGGCATATTTGGTTGCTTAGTGGCAAGGCTCGACAAGTTAGACAATTATATTTTTTAATTTAATGCAATAATAAACATGAAATGTGCGGTAATTTATAAAAATACATTTCGCTTTCAGGTATTTGGTTCACGATAAAATAACCTGATATCGGTCGCAGGAAACGAGTCTGCCGAGCAAATATTTCATAACGGGTTATTGCTCGTGTAGTACAACAGGTGAAGGAAAATGTGATGAATTAAAGCGTAGAAACTTTGGTTTACGGAATAATTAACATGTACGGCATGTACCAGATGCAAGAAGAATGTCGATGTGCTATAAAACAACTTAGTATATGCATGGCTTTATTAAAACTAATTCAGATATTGAGGAAATTATAACACTGTAATACGAGGTTTGCTGTCAGGCGCTTATAAAGGAACGAGAGGTATTATAGGCGGATGCTCCTTCCTTATCAATATTTTTTCTAGCTAGCTTATTACTAAATAGCGGATCTAATAAATGAATGCTATTATTATCTTATTACACATTAAAAAAACTCGGTGGTAAGTAATTTCTAAAACTGAATTTAAAAAGCTTGAAAAAATAGCAGCTAATACTGGTAATAGACATCATTACTTGCTCCTTGAATAATACATTCTTCAACTATCGGATTCAATATATGCAGAAAGCTTTCATCTAATAGAAAATAAAGCCTTTATAGAGCTTCCAATTAGAAATGAGCAATCAATGGTATAAATTATTCTTTCATGTCATGCATCGAGATATTTAAATATAATACAATAATTCACAGAACTCTAAAATATATCAATGCACCGCATATAGAACGTGTCCTGGGAAGTTGTGTCCGTATGGGAAAATTTTTAATGTAAATTTTACAAAAAAAAAATATTATAAAAAGTTTTGCTTTATGAGAAAATAGTATAAAGGATAAAACTTGAGACATCTTATACAAATCAGTAAAAAAAGTCTAAAAGTAGCGAAATGTTCCAAGAGAGAAATATCTTTGATTTTTTTACCATTTGAGAGTAAACTGAATAAGAAAATGTTATCTAGAATCACAATTTGTGCTCTGATATTGCACCGACATTTTAATAAGCGATAACTGAACGAGATATCTGAATATAATTTAATTTTATTTTATTTTATATCAGATTAATACAGCTCTACCAAAAATAACAACGGTTTTTTTTTAATTAAAATATCAACTCTTAGCTTGATAGGTACTTAATTCAAAATACATTTAATGATGTTGAAGATTCAAAACTATAATCCGCCTTTGGAATTCCGATATTGCCACCTTTATCATTTTATCAATATCGTAACTGGAATAATTTTCTGTGCACACTCCCTGATAACCCTGTCTATTTCGTCGACATTCTAAAGGGCCTGTGTAGGTAGATCATCTGCTTTAATAGTCCTCAGTGAAAGAAAACTAAGCGAGTGATATCTGGCAACCTGGGTAGCCAAGGAATTTTAGATTAGAATTAGAACGTCTCCCTATCCATCGTTGTAGACAATTTCTGGAATGTTCTATGCAGTATGCTGGTACCAAAGCGTCTGTATCAAATTTAATGGCAAAAATCATACTCGCTTGTTTAAATAAATGCGGCTGTTAGTACTTCCGCAAAAAAAAATTGGCCGCAATAATTGATTACTTAGCTAGGATGTCTTGCTAATTTGGCTCTACCGAGTATTAGTTTTAAAATAATATTGCCCCAGATTTCGATCCAAAAATTAAGGTTTTCATTGTCCCACCAGCGATAGATCTATGAGAACACCACTCCTATTGACGTAAACGTGGCTTCATCTGAGACTTTTCTTGGAAAGAATGGGTCATCTTCTATTTTTCCATGTAACAAAGAGCAATATAAGAAAAGTTTCAAAATATCTTTAAGTTTGTGAAGAAATCTGGGTTTCCAAGGATGAAGTTTATTTAGTTTAATACTTGGACCAGCAAAGGCTTTTGCTGCTCTACACGGAAGTGTCTCCGCTATTGAATTTTAGTTTCGCAAAACATCCTTCTGATTTTCTTCATAATATTGTAAACTACTAAAACACATTTAAACTACTAATTATTTAACACCATGCTCGAACTTGAACTTGTGAAACATTATATAAACATTTATTAACCTTAAGGTTGCAATGGCAGATTTTACCTGCCATTGCAATTCTGCGAACTGGGACGATCTAAGGGAGTTCTACCTAGATTTTCCTTGGCTCGACGTCTGATTTGGTACTAAAAACCTATCAGTTTGCCGCGAAGAAATTACGCAAAGAATCTCCTCAAAAATGAAAGCATACATCCCCAATTCCATCAAGTTACCGTCAAAAGGAAAGCCCTGGATCTACAGAAGGTGCGAAAGAGCTGTAAGTAAGAAACAGCAAGCTCACAAGGACTGGCAGCAAAATCAGACCGCTGAAAATCGCAATTATTTTGTCGAAGCGAGAAACGAATGCAAACGTGTGATCGACGAAACTAAGGGTAAACTCAATCAATGGATCAGGAATAAACCTTGGCAATGCCCCAGTGGCTCCAGGACTTTCTGGTCAGTAGCAAAGGCAGTAAGTAATAACTCTACAAAAACGTGTGAGACTTTACTCCGCTATTGAATTTTAGTTTCGCAAAACATCCTTCTGATTTTCTTCGTTTAAGATCCTAGGAAGATGCTTTTCTCAGAAATATTTTTAATGGATCCAGTGGTTTTATATTTACACGTGATATTTCTGACAATGCCATGCCAAATTTGATTTATTGATAATGATATCTACGACTTGTGTAGTTTATAAGAATCTTCGACAATTAGTTCTATCTTTTTTTTTCTTTTGATAGTTGAAGAGCGCTAAGGCAAAAGCAAATAAATGCTGCAAATAAAAAGCTTAGCTAGAGCGTAAAATGTCATTATTGGGTTTGTATGAAATTTTACCCTCTCAAATGAATTAAGAACTGTCACATACCATTAGAAAACATAATATACCTACTGAACAATTCAAATCAGATTTTAAGTAATTTAAATTTAAATTTTGCATATCTTTGAGTTTGATTGAACTTGAACTCAACGTTATATATTTGTTTTTGAACGGGCCACAGAATGAGAATTTATTTTTGCTTGAACTTTTTCCTTTCTTTATTTAAGTGTGGTTTATTTGAATAAATTAATTGTTTTTAATATATTTCACTGAATGGTATTCACTTTATTATTAAACAGTAAGAATATATAAAATAAATATGAAACAATTTTAAATAGACTTTTATTGCAGAAAATAATGAAAACAAGAAAGAAACTTATAAGAAAAACAAAGCTATTGGAGCAAATGCAATTTTAAGCTTTAACTATGGATACCATGGTCATCCTCCAAACAGTCACGTTCTGCGGCTTGTTTATTTGGGTTTTATGATATTTCCGGTAGCGTTTCTAGGTTATCGAGGATATTCAGATACCAGATTCTAGAAGAAAGATGTGTGCATTTTTTCTCTGTTTCACCCTATAGTTGAACAAAGAGGGAATCCACATCTTTTCTCGGGCCTGCTATTGCGCGTTTTAAGGGATTTAATTCATGGCAAAAGAGCAAGATTTTTGAGAAGAAACATCTCGCTTCAACAGTGTAATCGGCAATGTATCTTGTCAACTCTAATAAATATGACCATGTCCAGAACAGAAAAAGATTTTTTCTTCTTTTCTTTCATTACCTTCATTCGCTTTAAGTTGATTATATTGCCCAAGTCAGCGACGAGAACCCGAATAGTTCCAAACATTTTGTAGACATCAAAGCACTTATCCCTAAAAACTATAGTTTCCGAGGTAGGGAACTGTGGCCCCGAACTGGCAAATACAAATTAATATTGTAGACAAAGAACAAACTAGTTTTAGCAATCCAGTCCGTCAAAACATGAAGTACAATATTATTTTTGTTCTATGCCATGCACCCGTCACAAAACTCTGATGTTTTTCTTAACACAGGTCCTATTTTTTTGTCCTCAAAAAAGTCCAATGAAGCTGAATATATTTTAAGGGAACTCTTGCCAACCTGATCTTCAGTCCATGTATAAAATAATTGTTCTTTGTACGACTGATTGAAAATAGGAAAACAATTTTCAGGGCTGGATTTACTGGCTTTTGCTCAGGTTCTTCTTTGAATTTGGAATTCTACTATCGTTATCGATGCGATATTTTTGGTCAATTTACCAACCATTTTTATTATTATTTCTTAAGCGCTGTATATCCAAAAGCCATCAAAATACAAAATCGAAAAAAATTATATTGATAAATGCGTCTTCGAAGATCTCGTTAAGTTCAGTTATCGTTTATTAAAACGAGCGAGTATTCTCGATATTTAATTTTATTTGTGTAATTTTATATCTCTGCAAAACATGTTTTTATTACATTTCACCCTGAAATGAAAATCAAGGGTACTTCTCTCTTAGCTCAAACCTAATTTTGAGTTTTTTATGTCGCCTTGTGTAAGATATCTCGAAATATATATGTTTAATACCATTATCTTGTAAAGCAGAACTTTTTATGAATAGTGATTTCATTTTCGGAAAATTAACTATAAAAAAGGTTTGCATGTGAAACTTCCAGGGCACGCTGTAAATGCATTAGTAATTCTATTTACTTACATTTTTAATATAGATATTACAATTCAAAAAATAGCTTACATAATTAGTGCTTTAATAAATCTCTTTACAGCACAGCTGAAATTTATTGCATCATTACACTCTGTTACAGCTGGTTCCTATGAATAATATTTATTTACAATGTAAGTGTTTTAAAGATTCATATTACGACACGAAATATTACATCGTGGGATCGTAATATGAATTTACGAAAAGAGTATTTTAAGGATTTTTGACATATTTCACGAAATATTGTTGGCATACAGATTGCCAAAATATGTAAAAAAAATATTACAGCCGGTCTCAGATAAATGTGAGAATGCTCATCACTCAGAAGAGAAATGAATCGTGGGAAAAAAATGCCAGAATATCGAAGTTTGTATAGGTGGTGAAAGGAGCACAAAAGGCTGGAGAACAATAAAATCTATAAGAAAAGAGACTACCAGAGATATCATATCACCAATAATAGCCGAGGAGTGGGATGCACATTTTGAGAAACTACTTACCGAAAAACCAGCAGGATTTCTAGAAACAAAGGACAATCTTGAGACTGTAAGAACAATAGGATCTTCACTAACAGTGACACTGGCAGAGATAAAAAAGATATGTACGATACTAAAAAATGGGAGAGCAGCAGAACCAGAAAATATCCCAGCAGAGTTGATAAAGTATGGACCAGAAAAGTTGTACGTATATAGTCTATTTCAAAAATATTTAAATGGTCACGAAATTCCAGACGACTAGAGAATCTCATATGGGTGTTTCAAAAAACATATGTCATTAAATCATGAGTCCTATTTAAATTTTTTGGTAAATGATCTCCCTGAGCTTTTACCTGTTCAAGTAAGAAACATAATGTGGTTTCAACTGGGGCACCGGCGCATTTTGCTGTTCCTGTTAGGGAGTACCTCTCCGAAATATTCGGGCATCGATGGATTGGTTGTGGGGGTCCGGTAGCATGGCCATCAAGATCCCCTGATTTAAATCCTTCAGATTTTTATCTGTGGTGACATGTGAAGGAAGTTGTTTATAAGATACCCGTGCAAACTTTAGAAAAACTTTTACAACGCATAGAAGCAGTGTTTATAAGAATTATACAAACTTCTCGCATTTGCGCTAGGATAAGAAGATATGTGCGCCGACGATTAAGGGCTTGTCACGAAGCTGGGGGTAGTAATTTTCATCACTTTCTGTGATTCTATTTAGGGAATTTTAGTTTTAGTGTAAAATAAGGGTTCAAAAAATATATTTTTTTTAAATAATATTTAATACATTGCATAAAATAACTGAATTGCATTTATCTAATCAAGGAGACCGAAATCGACAAAATATCAAGAGACAACTTTTAATCGGCATTAAACGGCCTACACAATTTTGCTAATAAGAGAAAAAAAGTCAGTGGCGCACATGTTTTTTGTTAGAAAATTATTCCAGTGATATCCCACATGCACGTTCCTGGTATTCTGTCGACACTTTTTTAGCGATAAAATATGTAGTACTTAAAGTGACTTTCACCCGCAAAATTTCATTCGAATTGCTAGAGGCGCTTGGAAGGAATTGTAATAAATAAAAGAAAAAGAATATTTTAACCCCCTGTAGCTACGAAACAAAGCGGAATCGGACCCATGTTGAGATAAAAAAAAATCTTATTTTTATGTGAGGAATCTCCCCAGGGGAGATGGCATATGTTTTTTGAAACACGCTGTATATCCACCATACATAAAAAAGGAAGAAAGGACAACTGCGATAAATATCGGGGAATCTCAGTAACTAGCTCTTTAAGTCGAATATATGGCAAAATTATCACAAATAAAATAGAAAACGAATATCAAGATATAGAAGCAGAAGAACAAGCGGGTTTTAGAGCAGGTAGATTTACCTCAGATCATCTCTTTTGCGTTACTCAATTAATTAAGGAAAAAAGTAGCATTTGGTCAAGAACTGCATTTACTATATGTGGATCTACAAAAAGCTTACGACACTGTCCCGTTGAGCCTCCGCTGGGAAGCGCTAGAGAGAACAAATATTAATGTAGGACTAATCAAATTCATAAAAACTAAAGGCTAAAGTTAAAATAAGAGATAAACTGACTAGAGGGTTTAGGGTCACAAAAGGTCTTAAACAAGGTTGTTGTATTTCGCCTACACTATTCAAGATCTACTTAGAACAAGTACTGAAGCAAAGGAAAAGAAAATTTCAGTTCATGGGTATTCCTTTGCACGATAGTACTCTCAATACGTGGCACAGAATTACGAGGACCTGGATTACATGACGAGAAAACTAATTGAAGAGTACAAAAAATGGGGATTGGAAGTAAACCTGAACAAAACTGAATATATGTGCATAAGTCGACGACGCCGACGCAGGATTTAGTTCTCAACAACGGACAACGCATCAAAGCCTGCCATGAATATAAATATTTAGGTCTCAAAATAACATCCGATGGAAAACTGGACGATGCAATTAAAAATCGAAACACTCTGGGAAGGAGAGCAATATCACTAATGAATGGGGTGTTGTGGAATAGAAATATGTCAAATAAAAATAAAAGGCTTATTTACAATGTTATCGTAAAAAGCATTATAACATATGGTTCAGAAGTTTGGCAAATTAAGGAGAGAACGGAGAGGATGCTGTGTGCTACAGAGATGGATTACTGGAGAAGGGCTGCAGGAAGATCAAGGTGAAAAAGAGTCACCAACCAGAGAATTAGAGAAATAATGGAAGTGAAACATACCATAGTCGATGATATTCGAACAAAACAACTAGTATGGTACGGTCATGTGCAGAGGGTGGAGGAGAACAGATTGCCTAAACAGGTGTTAACGTGGGACCCAGCTGGAAGAAGATGACGAGGAAGGCCAAGAAAGAGCTGGAGAGAAGGAATCGATAATGAAATCAGAGATAGAGGGCTGGACGAGAATTGTGGGCCAACAGAGACGAATTAGGGTTCGGAAGACGTAGAACGTTGTAACACCGATGAATATATATAAAAACTAACTGGGAACACGAGATGCTGGTACTTTTCTTATGAGCGGAAAGAAAGGTATATACTGTAACAATGGGTAGTGCTATAATGAATCTCATTACAGTACTAGTGGCGCAATGAGATCCAGCCCTGTCGTGAGGAGACTGCGAAATGTCATTTATGCAAGTTCACATTATTCTTACAGAGTTACGATTCAGATGTTTTTAGTATATAACAAGCTCATTTGTTACGTTCCACGAGATTTATTTTATCAGTTTTTATGATAAATTTAAAATTTTAAAAATTAATATCGCTACAGATAAAATTGAATCCATGTGAAAGAGTTCTTAATTCTAAATCATATTTCAAATTTTTCGATTTTTCAATACTGTTTAGATTTCCGAATGCTTTTAAAATTTGTTTTCAAATAAATATACAATTTTGTATCCAGTTAGTTACAACTATACAGTTATAACTACATTTTCTCGTATCGTTCGATATTTTAGAAATTTTGCTATCAACAATAGCAATTCCTGTGAAAAATCAAAGACCGGAATAAAAAATACTAAAAAATTAATAAACACTCCCACTGCCCGATTCGACTGCGTTAAGTATTTTACCCTAGTGTTTTTAAGATTGGGGTATAACTATCATTCAGCACGGCCTGCAGTAGGTGGGTACCCCAAAAATATGGGCGCCTCGAACCCGTAACAAGAATTAAATAATTATTTCTAGAAAAATATTCCTCATTTGAAATTTAATTAGATTCCAAAAAAAAAATATGTTCTTAGATATAATTCTGGTATAATTTGTAATAGAGATTTTCTTATCAAAGTTTACTTGCTAGAGTAATATGACTACATTATTAAGGTGATATTCAAAAATTATTTACCCATCGGAAAAATTAAATATTTGAATCCACAAATCTTGAGTAAACTTGCTTAAGTATTAGAACCAAAGTTTTATAAATACGTTATTAAAACCAATACTTTCTAGTCTATTTTATTCTATTGTTGAAGACACATCGCAAGAGAATTAACATAAAAAAAATTAAATTTACTCAAATTTTGGTTGGGATATTACAAAATATGGAGCAGTATATTTTTTCAATGCTCAATTATAACTAAGTGCTTTGTCACAAATTTATTATAAGTTCATCATTAAAAAACGAATAATTTCATAAATTCGTGATTGAAATATGGTATTTTTACTGGCTTCTTTTTCAAAAGATGCTCGCCTTTTGCAAAGTAGCGGCGAGGTAGGGGTACGGGATCCCCTAATCCTAATGAATGGATTTTCATAGACCATTAATTCACATTTCAAATAGTAAAGCATTAATCGATTCTAATCAAAACCTGACAAGTGTAAATAATTATAACAAATTATATCTGTGCTACTTCAAATTAGCATAATATCCTATTACCACTTATTCTCAGTAACGCTTAGAACCGTACCTAAATGAAAAATATTAGTGTTGGTCAATGTACCTACAACATTCAAGACACTGCTCCTCTAGACCGCAGGACCCACCGTCTATAGCGTACCAAGGTCACCAGCGGTTTTAATACAATGCCCCCCAAGCAAAACGTAAACAAGCACCTACTTTCTTCAGCAGGAAGGGAAAGGGCGTGGTTACCAAGAATGGCACCGTGCGAAGAAATTAAGAAAAAGAGAAATGAGATATCCGTCCTTAAGCAGGCAGACCGATCGAGGTCATGGCCGAGGCGGAAGAAATGAAGTGCTGGAATCCAGGTTAGTTGGTTAGCAGTATATGACGCACCCATTGTCGGTAAAAGAAGAAAGCTGTCTGGGTTATTTGCACCATTGGTAGATATTTTATATTTTAAATCGACTGAATAAAGATAAATGATTTTTTTTATTGGGTGGCTATGGCTATTTCTATTTTG
>MU182366.1:0-13789 GCA_016904865.1 Pissodes strobi | reverse complement strand
TTAAGAAGTTGTTTTGAAAAAGTTGTCATATTATCATAATAAAGATATATTTGATTATTTATTCGTTTTGAATTTGTTAGGCCGTTTTAAACATAGCGGTCAAAATGACCACATCTGTTCTAATGTAACTAAATTTTCACGTCTGTGGTTAAGGGTTAACATGATGGTAGGTATTCTATCCGGCCTTGATGCCTTTTAACTTCTGTAATGGTAGTGTTGACGTTGGATATGCTGGGGAGAGCCTTGCCTTGGAGGACGTTTAAGGTATAGTGTGATGAAAATATTTCGGCAAGAATGTTTGCTTCTCCCTTAGATGTAGTTGCCGTGACGCCCTTTCGTCTGTAAAAGGTGGGAGAGACGTTTTTGTGAAGTTATTACTTACTGCCTTTGATACCGACCAGACATTCCTGGAGCCACTGGGGCATTGCAGAAGTTTATTCCTGGCCCTTTGATGTGTTTTTCCTTAGTTTCGTCAATCACACGTTTGCATTTGTTTCCTGGCTTCGGCAAAATAATTGCGAATTTCAGCGGTCTGATCTTGCTACCGGTACTTTCTTAGTACTGTTTTCTAGCTACGACTATTTCGCATCTCCTGTCTTACCAGGGCTTTCCTTTGACGGTAACTTGTTCGAATTTGGGACTTATTCTTGCATTTCTGAGGCGATTATCGATCGAAAAAATCCTAGCATTTTGTAATTACCTTCGAAAACCGTTTTTATACGTGAGATATAACATACAAAAATAGTTATAAATAAGTTATGCAAGGTGCATAAATTAAGGTGTTCATATTTGATAGCGCTTGTTATACCAAAGGAAAAAAAAGCTTATACCTACTTCATTTGTAGGATTTAAAGAAATTATTAAAAATGTGGTATATTAAAAAAAAGACATGTGTCTTGCTTTCTTGAGACATCATGTACACATTAAAGCAACAGAACGTGTAGAAGCAGATGAAATCAAATAACTTTTGTTCGTGATATTTTTTTTCTATTTTGCGTTTCTACACCCAAACGAGTGTTTGCAGTTGTTTCTGAGACTATTTTCGTGGTTGGTTGTATGCGTATTAAAAAAATTGTTTATGTCAAGGCCCACCTTAGCAAAAATTGTGACGTGCGCCGAAGAAATCCAGTTCTTAGTACAGAGGTCAAACATTACAATCGGCGTAAGTGTCAATATAGAAAAATTATATATATAATAGTTATTTATGCAACACGTGCGTAAAGTGTTCCTTTTTTATGAATGGGCTCATGCGAAAATCCCATGAATAAAAAACGGGTACTTTACACATGAATAGCATACAAAATTTTTTCTACTACTGAAAAATATATGAAAAAATCAAAATATTATTAAATTAGTGCATACATATTTTCTTATTTTACGCACTGCCCTAAATGTCAAAAAATATGTCAGATTTACTTTACGCACTACACATTAAAAAGGGCTATTTTACGAATCTTACAGAGTGCTTAAATTGAATACTTTACGCACGGAAGTAGAAAAAAATACATTTAATTCACTTGAACGTTAGGAAACTCCCTGCAAGCGAGTCGTTACCTAATTTCGTGCTCGTGAGAAAAAATATGGTCTATTAACACTAGTATCTTAATATACTATTCTAGTTTCAAATTAAAGGAAAATAAATTACAATAACCGGCCAAAAGAACAATGCATTAGACAAACCTATTAACGTAATTTCCCATTATCTTCAGTTAGTTTTAAAACATTGTTTATTCGAAATCAGCAACGAACCGACTACCCGATAATGGACCATATACAGGACGAAATATTTAAAACAACAATATTTTTTAATAGTTTTGCGATCCTCATTTATTTGTTCTAAAGATAAATCCTGCCGGTTCATGAAAATTCACACATCATTTTATTTGAAATGTGTAAACACCTATTAAAATTAAAGCTGTAGGTATGTGGTAAAATATAAGGGTAAACCCTGTACGTGATGTTATCCTATACGTAGAACAAAATGAACTCAATTCAAATGATCAACTTCTCATATCACCTTTATTAGCATACCTGCGTCTGGTAGTGAACCCAATAATATATACCTAGGTATTATTTGTTAAATATCGTTTATATTGTTATCATCCATTATATTTCTTTCCAGATAACTTCATTCGCCCGTAATAAAGTTCACTAAATCCATTTCATACTCATTAGCCCACTTACTTAGCAAGTCGTAGAAAACGCGATTTAAAATTTAGATTTGACCAAGCCCATACTTTTTGTATATAATTTTTTTAAATATTTATTTAGAGTGTGACAAATTAACGGAAACTGTGAGTTCTGGTGTCTAGTTAATTATATCACCTTGTAAATTTGGTTCTGAAATCTTATATGTATTATTTATGTGGATCTATAGAAACAGCTGGTCACCTACATATTCATGACCATCAGACTATGCAATTATAGGATTTGGTAGCATCTAAAAAAACAGGTTTTACCGAAACCTCTTTCTAAATATTATGTCGGTGAAGCAGAGTAATTGATCTTGAATTAATAGTTGTTAAAAACCATCCGTCCTGGGCAACGTAATGTGAAATTAGCATGTATTAAAGTTTTTTTGTTTTTGGATGCGATTAAATACGTAAATATATAATACCAATCCAAAGGAATTAAATTTAAAAATTAATCCATTGTATTTTCACTTTCGATGAAGGAAATAGAACACTCTCAGATCTAGCAGTAAATACAGAAATACTACATAATCCTAGCTTTAAATAATGCATTTTAGAATGAAATATATGTGATGCGCCTACAAGTCAGATACTTATACAAATACATGTTTGAATTAGTTCCAATGGCATTCGTGTACCTATATGTATTGTATGCTAGAATATGAGAACCAACGCTTTCTCAAATTGACTTAGACGATAGAAAGATAATTTTGTTTGTCCTCGTATAATGTCTATAAACTTAAAAATCTGAATGGCATGTATTAATCTGGAATGATTTTCCTTCGACTGTCCACAAATATATCCAAATCGGTCCAAAAATAAAAACGCTGTTTAAGATCAAATTTTGTCAAAATTTTAAGGCTGCCGTTTCTTGTGTATGTACATTGGTGCAAATAGATGAAACGGGTTTAAGAGTAAATTGCCAAAACATTGCTGAAAGGATTTTTGTCTACATATTACACATACGATAGTAAACATTTGAGTAGAGTGCATTTTTAAATACAAATAAAATCGCATGCTTACCATCAAAAAGAGGAACATAATTTCAAAGAAACACGTTGAGAGATCCGTAATTATTGGATGCTCTTTACAAATTATTTATTGGCCCAAATAGTTTGGATTAGTAGTAACAAGAGTGTTCGTAGTAAAAAGAATCAATATTTCTAAATGATGACATATAGGAGGTAAAATCAATTTGCACTGTAAAAATACTCGAATCTCAATATTAAAACGTAGATACTATTTCAAAATGGTTCGAGAAACTTGCTTGCTGATTCAGTGACTGATTTAAAAAAATTTGGGGTGGAACGGAAGATAAAAGGTTACGCTGCAGGAGGTTAGCCCATGTTGAAGATAGACTAGAGGGATAATATCAAACTCTAAATCAGCCTCAGGATTCTAAATAAATCGTAAAAATGTTGCAGTCTCTGTATGCTATAATAATTTTCTATCTGTTATTTTAACATCGTGGGATAACTAAAATATTATTATTAAAGTTATAAATAAGTTATGCAAGGTGCATAAATTAAGGTGTTCATATTTGATAGCGCTTGTTATACCAAAAGAAACAAAAAAGCTTATACCTACTTCGTTTGTAGGATTTAAATAGGGAGGAAAGGTTAAAATATTTGACTATATGTAGGGGGAGGGCCCAAGAAAGGTAGTTATTTTTTTCCAAATATGCTAACGTTATGCTCCTGTGACCAATGTATATAAATTTATATTTCTCTTCTCTCATATCTAATGCACTATCAATAGTAAACACCTCATCAATGCACCACATTTATCACTAAATTATTTGGATACCGATATGTTAATGTTCTTTGGTTTTTTAGAAAAGGAAGAAGAGGTCTGCCAAGATATTTACGATCAGGTGCTGTTGGCAATAGTTTCCAGTGATGAGAAGTCTGGTCCGCAAATATCTAAATCCAAGCGTTAAAAATTTGCATTTATTGCCTGTTCCTGGAAAATAATATTTTACTTCCTTATACCTGAACCACACAATTAAAAACGATTCTGTGCCTGAACTGTAGGAAGGCAATACTGGAACGTATTTTTTCTCCTAATATATGTAATTGCGTATTAAAAATACATAGTCTTGAAATGTATAACTAACTTATTCTTCTACATGCGCTCACACATACATAACTGCAGGATAAATTATCAAAAAGATCTAATTAAGCATAGACTATTTGAAACTTAAAAGCGTCATTTCTTTCCTGCGTGCAAATAAACTCCTTTTATTGTTGGACCCACTTTGTGCAGAACATGCCATTATTCATTACGGTTTCGAACCACTATCCTCAATCAGTACTACTATTTATCGACGGGAGGATGCAAGACCTAAATTGATATATTTGAAAGTTCGATGTTAAAATTATGTTAAAAAAATCAGCGTTTTTTGCAAAAATGTCATTTGATTTTTCCTGCTTAGTGTCTTAGTTCTACCTATTTTCACCAATTTTGAAAAAAAAGTTGAATAACTGTGAAAAATGCGACGAATTATATGACGATAATTTGGTTGTTACATGAAAAAACTATGGAGAGCCAGACATATTTGACAGCATAGTTATCGAACGTTACGTTCTTATTTGTATAAATAATAATCTCTATATTTTTTAATATAGAGATTATTAGGCTCTTAAAATTTTTCTTGAATTTTCATCATACTCTTGTATAAGCACAAATATTTTATTGAAAGATTTTTAGAATATTTGTGATTATCTACATAAGATATTGGGCTAATGCGTCATTTTAGAAGTCCCGTACTGCCTACGCCATTATTTTAGAAACTTGAGACTTTAGTATTCGGGTTTAAAAAAGATGTAAACCACAAATTTTGTAATAAGTTGGAAAAGATTAACATGAAGGAAAAGGCAATCATTGCTTTAAGCGGACTCATGTACCTACTGCGTGAACTGATTATTTAGTTCCAATGTGTGTAAAATGACATCCAGTAAGAGATAATACGGTATATTTGCAGTTGATGGACACATCTCAGACACATTCACCATTAACGTGCATTAATACTTTCTTCAACTTTGTTCCTCATTTATATTAATGACCTGCTGACCGAAACGAATAATCCTCTTTACAGTTTTGCAGATGACACTACCCTTGTCTCCCAATTTAGATCAGAAAAACCAGGGACTGAGACTTATCACCGCAGACAAGAACATTTTACAGCAATTAATCAAGACCTGGAGAAAGTTCAAACTTGGAGCGACAGAAATTTGGTCCAGTTTAGTGCAGCAAAGGCCCAAGCAGCAACGTTTACCAAGAGGGCCAATACGGCGGCGGGACCTCACATCATTATGACAGGATCGACCATTCGTTCATCCTCGTCAATCGGACTATTGGGTGTCTCGGTCAACAGAAATATGTCCTGGCATGAGCGCGTTGCTAACATCGCAAAATCAGCCTTCCATAGAAGCTTGGTGCGCTATTTCGCAACAAAAAACTATATACACCGCAGCAGTTGCTTTTGCTCTACAAAGCGCAACTAAGACAATATTTAGAATATTGCTTACACATCTGGGGTGCCGCACCAAAGCACACCCTCAAGCTTCTGGATTCCATTCAGAAGAGAGCTGTGCGACTCATCGGCGCCCCGAAGATGACCTGGAATCTGGATAGTCTGGAACACCGCACACATGTGGCCGAGATGTCCCTGTTTTATAGATACCTTCAAGGCAGATGATCCTAGGATTTGGCCCGCTTCATCCTGCTCCTGGCAACATCTGTCAGACAGCCACGACAGACAGCAAAATGCGTACCTGTTCGTCGTTCAACTGGAAACACCTAGAACGTCACTTTACAAGAACTTCGTTGTCTGGCGCACTGCATCACTGTGGAATTCACTCCCAGGACATATTCTGTTTCCCCTAATTACAACCTACAACTATTTAAGAACCGTGTCAATCAATATCTTCGCACACACACCGCTTAATGTTGAGCGCCATAGGATCTCTCTTTAGTGTGTGTGCCACTGCCATAAAAAATGTTTACGAGACGAGGTTGAAATATAATAATATAATAGAAGCCACATACTATCAACGAAGTTATTTTAGAAACTTGAGACATTAGTATTCGGGCTTCAAGAAGATTTAAACCACTTCACAGTTTTTGTAATAAGTCAAAATTTAAACAAGACAGAAAAGATAATCATGGCTTTAAACGGATTCACGTACCCACTGAGTGAACTAATTTTTTTGTTACAATGTGTGTAAGATATATCTAGTAAGGAATAATATGATATATTTATTTATGAGCCATGGCTGAAATATAAGTAATCTTTTTGAATTTAAAATAATGACAGTCTTGCCATGAGACTATAAAATGTGAAACCATTTCGTCCCTCTATTAAAATATGCAGATTAAAACCAAAACCTGATTACAACAACATTTCAACGAAAGTTAGTATGTCTAAATCTGGAGGGCGAATGTTCTTACGTTTGATGTAACAGTAATAATCGATTTCGATAAATATTTACACAAAATATAATTATTGTTGAACCTAATACCTAATATGAGCACTCCTATTTTAACCATAAATCTTATTTAAAAAGAAGTAGAATTTTTTGAAAATATTCTATGTCCAAAACGCAGATATATATTTAAATACGGCTATAATACGTTGCGCATTAGATAAGGCCGGTTGAGACAAAGAAAGCATTTATATCTCGCTAAACGAGACTTATAGTAAACCGAAATTTTGAGAGAATGGGAACTACACACTAAGAGAAGTAAATAAATAATGCATTCGAAAAAAGCAATTCGACTGAATTTGTTGCTGCATAAAATACTATAGAGGACATATTATAAATAGGAGAAAACTAGAAGTCTTGCCTGGAACACAATGTTGTAAAAAAATATAGATAATATTATCTATTGAAATACTAATCCATCTCAGTAGCTTCCAGTGAGACTCTGATATGAGAACCATCGTTTTTTGTAACCAATCAGATCCTAAATTCCAAATCCCAGAACATAACTCTCTACTAGGATTCTTGCTCATCTGATTTTTCAAGGATAATATTGTAATTATTCTTAGAAGGGACAAAAATGATAGCACACTATAGAGGGTGTTCATTTTAAAACTTACCACCCACGTTATCAGCCGAAATAGACAGATTTCCCGAAACACGTCAACGGAAAATTGAATGGCGCCCCGTAAACCCCCTAACCCCCAATGCTACCAACCCAAAATTCTTAAATGAGACGGAGGGACGATTGATACATTATTTTAAAGGGCTTTTTATTCTAAACATTTTCACGTCCCTCTTTTTAAATTTGACCTTACCGTTGCACAATACACAAATTTTAATGTTTAAATAAAAAAAGAATTAATGAAATGTAGTTATCTGTCAAAGTCCCATAAATGTTAAAGGTCATTCTACACGAGCAATACAAAAGCGACAGTTCTGACGTTATCTACCGCCTCACTGAACCGTGCCTATGTTTTATTATTGAAATACCAAATGCGAACGATTTAAACGATCGACCTTGCTAATAAAGGTGGTAGCTAACATCACAAGTCAGCATTTTAACCATCCCTGTAGAATGGCCCTAGGTTATGTTTTTAAATTGGTAAATAGTATCAAGGCTTTCATCCCCTTCTATGAAACGAATCTCAAATAGTTAATAATGGTTCGAAAAAAACTGCTCGAAAGCGGTCAATGCTAAAAATGCAGCCTACCCCAAATGGCGCCGAAGACTAGAAACCAGTGTAAGCGGACCAATGACGTGCGCAAGGAGGGATGTAACGAGCAGATTAAAAACGAACTTTTAGACCGTTCTAACGGATGAAGATCCTTTGGTCACTTGCCAAGGCTGTCAATCAGGGTTACTCAAAAACGTCAAACCGACCACTGACCAAAGATGATAGCTGACTAGCCGAAACGACCAAGAAAAAAGCTAACGATCTTGCTGAAATGTCTCCATCAAATTCTACCTTAGATCCTCAAGGAAAGACTTCCCCATGTTGCGGACTCCAATTACCCCTGCTCGTTCCCAACGTGCGCGAGAAAAATATAAACGCCATTGTGGAATGGGGTGAGGAAAAGAGTGTCCAGATTAACGCAGGAAGGATTCAAGCAGCTGTCTTCTCAAAAAAAGCAGATACCGCAGCACCTGACTTATCAATGACAGGACAAACACTGACTCTGGCCTCATCCATAAGCATTCTAGGCATCAACGTAGAAAACAACATGTCTTGGCGTAATGACGTCACGAAAACCGCAAAGGCCACAGCACAAAAGCTAGGAGTACTCTATAGAGCCAAAAAGTTGTATACACCTCATCAGCTCTTACTGTTATATAAGGCCCATATAAGACCATCTCTGGACTACTGTTTCCATGTGTGGAGATCGGCACCCAAATACTTACTCAAGATTGTAGATTCCATACAGAGGAGAGCAGTCCGTCTTGTGGATGGCCCAGAGTTGACTAAAGACCTGGATAGCCTTGAACATCGAAGAAAGATGGACCTATCTCTTTACCATCGATACTACTACGGAAGGTGTTCGAAATAGCTGGTGATTCCTCCAGAGTTATTCCAAACAGAAACAGCCGTCAGACACAAGCTGCTCATCAACATACGATTCAGTTGCGAACACCTAAAACGTCGCTGTTGCGGGACTCCTTTATCTGGAGTACAGCCCCACTCTGGAATGGACTTCCGAGTATCGTCTTTTCCAAAAATTACAACCTACAGCGCTTCTAGTCCAACGTCCACCGTCTTCTTCGCACACGCACCGCTTGTTGAGTGGTATAGAATTTTCCTTTTGTGTGTGCCGAACATAAAAATTAGACACACCTCGGTAAAAATATATCAAACGTTTGTCATGCAACTTATTCAAAAATTCAACTCCACCAGGTCGGTCGGTAGCAAATCAAAAGCGTAGGGGTCTCAGGGTCCTGGACGAGGCTACTTAAATTGAAGTTTTAGAACATTTCGCAGCAGATCCATGTACGTCTGTAAGACAGGTTTCTGCTAGTACTCACGTATCTGCTGGAGAAATCCACATGGTAATTGGCTTCATAAATTCCATCCTTATGAAATTCAAATTTTACAGGCATTGAATGAAGATGACCCAGATCGTAAACTGCAATTTTGTGAAAAAATGACCTAGTTTATTGACGGATTCTAAAATCTGCTTCAAGATATCTGTTTTTCAGACGAATAAACATTCTTCCTGAATGGAACTGTTAGTAAACACAACTACCGCTATTGGATTTATGAGAACCCTCATATTTTCAGAGAGGGTCATACGCAGTACCCAGAAAAAGTTAATGTTTGGGCGGGAATTCTCGGCGAGGCTGCTTGGCTCTGTTTTTTTAAATGGAGATCTGACGAGAACATGCTGGAAGAAGCAACTGAACAACTTATTACAGGAGAAGTGGAAAATCAGAGAGACGAGTTTGATAACGCGATAATTAATGCAGGGCTCCTTCACTTTCAGAACTCATCACTACGTCAGATATGTTCGAGATTGGCCCAACAATAGATTCCACAGAGGTGGATAGGAAGGAGAGGGTCAATAGAATGTCTTGCAAGGTCACCTGACCTTAGGCGTTAATGACTTTTTGATTTGGGGTCATTTAAAGTAAGTAGTTTATAAGACCCACTATCCAAAACATAGAAGATTTGCAAAATCGCATTGCAGCAGCATGTAGGGCTATATCCAGAGTGACTTTGCAAACTGTGCATCATGAATTTGAAAGCATTTGTATTATTGTTTAGAAGTCAATGATGAACACTTCCAACAATTCATTAGATTAGCTTTAATGGACCATTTATATTAATTTTTCTATTTTTTACTCTTAATTGTTACGAAAACAATGTAAGCTTTAGTTATCACTTTTATTTATTTTTCTTTTCTGCTAATTATTATAATATACATGAACGTAGCGGAACTATTTTATACAGATTCAGTGGAATTATAAAGTAACGAATAAAAAAGTTCATTTCAACACATAAGTAATTATATTTTTTAACTCCCAAATTTAAACATTAAGTTATTCTGAAACGGTGGGGTAAGATTTAAAAAATGAGACATTAAAATGTACAGAATAAAACCTTTCCAAAATGATGTATAATTCGGTCCGGCGCCGGCGGTGGTAAACTCGTCGGCAAGATTACCTGCTCCACTAATCCGACATGTAAATTGGTCGCCGGAATTTAAGGGTTCATTTAATCCCTATAGGTAAATTGGTCGCCGGGTTTTTATGTAGGAACCAAAAAGAAAAACAAATGGTGCACTTTACTTTCACTTGTTTATTATTCAAAAGCAACATTTATATTATAATAGCACCTAAACATTCAATATACCAAGTACAGTATTGAATAATACAGTCTACATTGACTAGCTCATTATTTTGAAGGAACATCGATCTATATATGTATATTGTACATGATACGCAGTTTTGAAAAGACATTTTATGTACATTATAAATAGAAATGAATTGAAATAATAGAAATAATTTATAAATAATGCACTCTACCTTGACTAGGTTATTATTTCGACGAAACATTTATAAGTATATATGTACAAGTACATAATAGAACACATTAAAAATACAAAGTACATTTTTAGTACACAAATTTGAAAAGGCGCATGTTATGTACATTATAGTTATTATAAGTAAGATGTACATTTTATGTAATGCAGTCGATTTATTTCTCCTGATTTATGTCTTCTGACCAAATTTTCAAGTGATGCTAACTTAGCTTTAACATTTTTGTCTTTGAAATCGGTACTAACATCAAAACTTTGTATTTTTACATACGTTTCAATTTGACATTCTTTTAACTTTTCAAGGAAGACATATATGGAGGTATGTGTTGCGAATTAAATTTTGCATGAAACGATTTGCAACAATTAGTCGTTCTTGTAACCGAGGCACCTTCTTCCGCCCACATAGTAGGAGGAAAGGTTGCGTTTTCGACGAAGTCTCTAACAAATAGTCACAACATTTATCAAAGAGTTCACTTTCTGGTTTGTACGACATTAAATCGAAGACGAAGCAGTCCTCCACTTCATTTGGATTCAAATAAGTCAGCCCGAGAGTGTTTTTGAGCCAGATTCCTATTTCGATCTTTGATTCCTAATCAGAACTGAATCCGATTGACTTAATCTTTCGATACTATGCTTGATGTAAATGGAATCGGCAACCGCTTACTTTTACATCTGGCCAAATCCACCTTAATGCTAGGTGGATGGCCTTTTCTAAATCAACGAAAATTTGTCGTGGATCAAAAGACCATACTTTTCATAAAGTTTGCATTTTAGTAGGTATAAGCATGTTTTATAGCAGTCAGTTGTTTTACTTGGTAGCAAACAAAAGATGGAACATAATGGCCATTTTGGAGTCCGTGAATAGTAAACAACTGTAAGAGGAACTTTGCGCAGAATGAGAACGTTCCGTCCATATACAGTATATTCATATCGGTCAAAACACGTATGTTGCTTTCACATGTAAACACAATGATATTTTTTCCATATTGTTAATAAACAAAAATTGTTCACCTTTATTGGTTAACAGCGTTGCGCCGTATGCGCTGCTGAGAACTCCATGGACTTCTTCTATGTTCTTAGGAATCGGACCTGGAAGGATTTTGCGGCGACTGTTATAGATATTTCTTCTAATGCAGCCAACATCAGTAGTTGTAAGAGGCGGTGGCAAATTTGTTGCCAAAGCTCTAAAAATAATTTTTGAAGGCCTTTCACTGATATTTTCCCTTGCCTTCCTCTTGCATGCACTTGAAATAGCTTTTCTGCTCACTTCCTTTTCGAATGCTACGCGATTGTGCGCATCTTCCCTCCTGGATATCAGGTTCTCCGTTCCAATAGTGTAAAGCCTTGTTTTACAATGCAGCTTCCTTTGGCAACACCTCCACTTTTCAAGACCTTGTCTTTGGAAAACGTAAAATATTAGCACAAAATTAAACTTCTCTCACGTTCACTTTCAATGACTGACACCGACGTTTTTCACTATAATTTACTTCGCTCGAAGTTAGAAATAATAATGCACTTCGCTCAAAGGTAGAAATGGCAATGAATATAAGCAAATTGACAAGAAACTAAAAACAAATAGATTTCAGAATTGACGTATATATGCCCAATAACCATTAACCTATTGTTCCGTACCTACCGATGCAGGTAGGTACTCAAGGAAACACCGGCGACGAATTTACATGTCATTAGCAGCAACTCTCTTCGAAATGCAGGTAAAGGGATTATCTTGGCGACCAATTTACATACGTACACTCGGTCCCTGGTCTCATTTAAGAATTTTGGGGTTGTAGCCGTAAGGGTTAGGTGGTTTAAGAGGCGCCATCAAATTTTTCGTCCAAAACTTATTTGAGTGCACTTATGTTGTCAAATATATACACCTAATAAATGTTTCTAATCTGTCCATCTGCAACTTTTAAGTTTAGTTTTGATTAGTATATCTTTACCTTTAACTAACAGTTTTGAAGGTATTCTGTTTAAAGCTCAGTCCAAGCCAAGGTATTCAGATATCTGGCACTAATTAAGGAATTGACAATAACAGAGAAGCTGTTAAGTTTCTATTTCTATTTCAAAAGGCACCAGTTGAACTTAGGCATCCCAGGTATTTTAGTAATTATGTTTAGAATTTTGAAATGAACTTAGACATTTAAAGAAATACATGGAAATCAATTTAAAAAAATTTCGATTAGCATGCAAATTTGCCACATATGCTGCTATTCTGAATTTGGCCATTAAAACATAAGATCACTATTGTATATTATACATATATTGTAAAGTCCTTTCTTAGATCGTTTCACCATTTTTCCTAACCTCATATAAACACTATAAATATACCTACTACAGTATATATCGCACTAAGTTAACATATGGCTCGATAAAATTAATATTTTAAAATCATTAATTTAATTGGAATGACCATTATTAATACTTTTTCAAGCCATGCGGCATACAATATAGTTTTGCTTTCAATGATAATAAACGATGAACTGAATTTGATTATAACAATTGTTAACAACCGTAAATTATGTGTGTTTCCATTTTCAACCGGATCTAGGATATCCACTGAAACACATCTTACACTTTCTCAAGTGTAATAGATTGGATATCTAAAACATTTTTAATAATATTTTTTATTGGCGGTTTAATTTAAAATAACCACTTTCTACAGCCTTTCCATTTAAATCTGTGTCATTAATTATTATTGATGCTTTTCAATGAAAGTACAAGCCTCGAGTACTTCCATTATTTATAATGATCCGGTACCTACTATAAAATGAGTTTACTGAGTACTTACATCGGGAATTCATGAATTTATTTCACTAGGCAACAACTGTCAGGTAGTAGTAGTAGTAGTGAGAGTTATTAAATACTATTATTATTATCATTGAATCACTTTCATTTCCCTTAGCTAACTATGCAGGTTTCATACCTATTGATTTCATTTTATGATAGCCTGTTGAAAGACAAAAGAGTTGAACCTTCACTACAGATATAACACTCTAAATTTATTATTTAGATTAAAATTCTACTATTTTAGTATGTTCATAAATCCTTCAATAAGACCCTTCAACCACAGCTGTA
>MU182365.1:467396-500372 GCA_016904865.1 Pissodes strobi | reverse complement strand
TCTTTTGGTCGTTAAATAGCGAGCGTCTTGCGTAACTCAAAATAGCGAATTATTATTATTATTATTTATTATTTTAATAAATACAAAGTACTTCTGAATCACCATGTATAAAGTGTTGGTTGAATGTATCCAACAAGATACCGTATTTTAGAACCGAACAGAAATTACACTTGGCAACACCTATTCGTAGAATGACAGCTGGCTGAGCCGTGCTAAGCTAACTAGATGCTAGATCACATAATTTAACAAATAGAAATGCTGAAAGCTGAAATAGTGTCATGTTGACGTGCCAGAAATGTTATCATTTTAAAACGCAAAAGAAAACAGTTATTTTTTTGGATTTTAAGAAAAGAAGCTGGTAAAAGTTTTTTGAGATTACTATTACTTATTCTTGTATCGCTATTACGCCTGCCTTGCTTTTTGCTTGCATTTTTCAGATTCGTTTCGACCGTTGCGTTGTGTTAAAAAAGAGAAGGTGAAATAATGAGTGTGCGAGAGCGAGATAGTATAAGTTTGGAACATGTCGGATGGTTTAACATAACTGCATTTTGTAAACTTTGGTATTTTTTTCTGATAAGTAGAAACATTTGCGCAGCATTTAATGTGTGGGAGATGATAAGAAAAGTAACGTAGAATAAGTGAGTATTTTTATTTTTGTGGTAGCCAATAAGTGCGCAAAGTAAATATTGACCGCTATTTGTTTTTGCCGTTTTTGGTACTGCATCTCTCTTTTGATCTCCCTTTTTGTAAATCACTTCTTCCCATCTATTTTCTTTGTTTACGTCCACGTCGTCGTTCGGACGTATGTTGATTTTAGAACTGACACTGACAGTTGACACTGTGCCTTTCGGACTTTTGATTTTTAGGACTTAGGCAGCAGAAAGTGTCAGTCTTAAGGTAGGTATCCACGTGTGGCTCTGCAGATTTTGACGCCTTGCGCGTGCGTTTGGTGGTCGTACCATGGGATTTGACATCATTGTCCTCGTCCTGTGCTGTTTGTGATCCTTGCGCAGGCGCATGAGGGCTTGGAAATGATAAATGTTTACCTTTTTTTTTTTAGTTTTCCTTCTAGGGTAGTCACCTTTTCCCTCAGTTAATCATTGTTCTCTTCCAGTATTTTGCTTGCTCCGTAATTCCTCCACCAGAATACGGAGAACGTCGACTCGTGTGAGGTCCGATTCCTCAATTTCATGGGCACAAATGGCACTTTTTAGTCCCGCCGACTGCGACTGTCGCAAACATGCTGGATGAAACAAAAATCCGCACTTCTTACACTTAGATTCGATTTTAACTTCTTTTTTACAATAAAAACACACTTTTACTGCTTTTTTAAGAGCAGCACCGGAATCAGAATGTGCTATTGGTTCATCCGGACGAGATGCTACCAAAATAGTTAGTGTGATATGCAAGTGCCATTAAAAAATGGGTAACAGATAGCCATCGGGAATATACCCAAGAAGAAGCTTTAGCACTTTTCGTTGAGTGTAAACTAACTAAACAATTATATATTATTTTAAGAAAAGCTCCATAGATAAAGGTCACTCTCTTTATCCATCTTAAATAATGTTACAAAAGACAAAATCTGAATGTTGTCCTTCCGACGAAACTCGAGCTGAAATAAATCTGCAAGCTCTCATAGATCTAACAGCAGAGTGGCTTGTTTTAGTTCAGAATGCAGTAATAAAATAAGTACTTTTATCATCGGGTATAAAATACTTTATTTTATTAAGTAAGTGGGGTGTAGATGGTAGTTCTGACCCCAACAAATGTAAACAAAAATTTCCTCACAGGGATTGTAATGCTGAATATTTATTTGTTATTTCTTTCTAGCCCCAATCAAACCTGCTATATATGCGGAGCTACCCCAAAGGCTGTGCATCTTGATGTGAATCCAAATATAGGAAAAACGGAATACTACAGTTTCGGTGTATCTACTCTACATGGATGGATTATGTGTTTTGAATGCTTACTTCATATAAGTTACAAGCTAATGGTTAAATCCCCGAACATTAACTTCGTATCGTTAATGTTCGGCGGTTAGGATATGGTTATATAGAAGGAAAGGCTAAAGCCGAAATGAAAACAGAAAAACTTACATTCAAAATAAATTTAAAGTAGATATGCCAAAACTGAAGTTTGAGTCAACAAGAAAGGCAACACTATAGTGTTACCAGAAATTTCTTTTTCAATCCACACAAGAGTTCGGAAATAACAACTTTAGATATAAGACTTATAACTTGTTTTAACGTTCTATTACAGGCGTGACTTTGAAATAAATATCGAAATATTCGAAAGATATGCGTGGGAGACAAAAGATCTCTATTTAAATCTTTATTCATGGGAATACATGCCTCCAACAGTTCACAAAATTTTGATGCATTCGTCTATACAACATTTTTTGATACCAACGGCCAACTTTCAGAAAAGGCACAAGAGGTAAGAAATAAAGACTGTAAGAGAATATTAACAATGTTGTTGATAACCTCCGACCTGGACATTACCTGTCTTAGGCGTCAGACTAAGAAAATGGCTTCTGTATTTCCAACAGAAGTATTACAGCTACTCAAAACTCCTAATATTAATATACCTGCAATATTTCATGAGTTTAGTAGTTTAGAGTGCTTCCTTTAGTTAAGTTAGATTGTTAATGAGGTTTTTGAGTTAATCGGTTCTTATGGAATCGAAATGTCAATTCTTTCCCATTTTCGTTAATATTATGGGGTATCTCACTTACGAGTAAAGATAGAGAGTAGCAGTTTTCACAATACTATGCTACTTTTTGTGAAAAGAGCGACAGTATATACAAAATATTCATAGCCCGCACCGTTTCTGAGATACAGGGCGAAATTGAAAATAATGCATTTTGAGACCCCCTCGTATCTTCATTATCGTTTAACATATCGCAAAGCTAAAAGCTTGCTTTTAAACAGTTTTTTTACGTAGAATTCAGTGGCTTAGTCAGATTTTTGTTGCGAGATGTCAATTTTTAGCTATAAATCAAACTTGTATTTGTTTAAAGGAAACAAAAATGTACTATTGCATCAGAAGAAGGTAATGCAATTTAATTATACAACTTTAAAATAAAATAACTTGCAGTTCGACAAAAATATGCCTAGAAACAGTAAAAAAAAATTTCATAGTGTAAATGGTACAGTGATTGGCACTTTGAGGAGTAACGCCAACTTATATTATGGATAACAGCCATATTACATATTTAATGTAAGTTTTAATGTAATTACAGTCTTTATTATTATCATGAATTTAATTATTAACATAAGTTTATCCATAATTTTAAAATATATTTAAAGGAAAACCTTTATTAATGCAAGGTTGTTAAAATTTCAATAATTGGCACCAAAATACTAGTAATTGTCATCTGCATCGGACAGTGATTGGCACGGCGAACCTTTGCCTAGAAAATGGTTCTTGGTAGGCACCTGGGTTATTAGGAGCAGAAACGTAAGTATAAAAACAAACAGCTATGGAACTGTTCTGACAGTAGTCGCTGATGAGGAGCAAATGATTGATCATTGATTTTTTTTATTTAAAATCAAATATGTACTTAGTTATTATTTGATTATCTTAGTAGAACTTTTATTTTCAGGGACTGCTATCGAAACATATCTCATATAAACATTATAATAAATCTTCATCAATCTGTTTATTAAGCACTGCTATGGTATTTTACTTTACATGACTTACATGTAAAAATTAAATCAGTAATCATGTTAAAGAGTCCATGTCTCATTATGCATTTTTTATGGTAATTACGACTACAAGTTGAACATTTAAGTCCATGAAAAGAACTATTTATGTTCTTGGTGCAAGAAAAACATAGGCCACTCTTAATTAAGGTTCCAGGAACCTGTTGGGGATTGATTTCATTATTTAGGTCTTCCTCTTCTTGGGAGAAGAGAGCTCTCTTCGCACACCCAATTCCCCTCTTTACTTGAATATTTAAGATTATATTAATTTTCGTATTCCTGCATTTAATATCATCTATATTATTTATTCCATTGCTCGTATAAGTTTTGTCATTTTTTACGGTCCCAATATTCTCTTTGGGCATATTACTTGTTATTAACACATCCGGATTGTTTGCTAGATTTTTTGTAGTTGTAGTTTTCTTCGATTATTTCGTACAATTCATTTTGTTTGGCTTTTTCTTCTGATTTTCCTCTTTTTTCTCTATTCGTTTCAGTTTTCTCTCTTTCTTCTGTTTTTCTTCATTACTCTTTTTCTCCCTTTTTTCTAACTGCAGTTTTTTCCATTGGTCAGATGTGAGTACAAATGGCATTCTCTCTGTATTCCTGGCCATACCAAATAATCTTTGATTGATGTGTTACTTACATTCAATGAAACAATAGATTCATTATTTTCAGTTGGCGAAGCAGCAGTTTCTGTGGCTTGATGGATTTTGGCATTTTTACATCTAAGGACGCCATTTCTTGTGTATCATTGGGTTTATTTTGTAAATAATCAGTAGTAGCGTTAATTTCTGAAAATTACAAAATCGATATACCGGAATAATTACTATTCAGTAGAAAATTAATAATATATAAAAATGCTTAATAAGAGCTCTTTATACGTTACATTTATAATAAATATGCAGTTACACGGACGTTAATTTGTGAATTGATAGCTTGTAAATCGAAATCTTATCTTTGGTCGGATTCTGTAAGGAAATATTACAATAATTATGTTGGGGGTCGGAACTTTCGACAGCATGTACTAAAACTGAGCTTTATACACAATATTGAAACAGAATTTTTGCACAGAGTGCAAAAATTCTGTTTCGGTATTGTGTATAAAGCACAATAATTATTATCATTGCCTTAACATTACGGTAAAGATAAATTTTAAGATATCAATCATTAGCTTTTACCATAGTGTTAAGAGAATGTTAATTATTGTAACATCTCTTCAAAGAAGCGCACCATAACACCCACTGCTTTTTTAATGTTGTTTCAGTACAGAAACTTTTCTTTGTTCAGTAAAAATATACTGAAAGTCTACCTACCTCTGACGGTAAGTGATGATGAAGACAGATTTTCATGTGGTGAAAGTGTGTCTATTTGCGATTCATGTGTCGCAATTTTATTTGGCATATCTTCGATGCAAATTTCATTTTCTAAAATAGATGTGGAAATGAACTATCGAGTAATGTTTACAAAATGATACTAACCTGTTACTGCAGCTATTTCCATTGTTGGTAATCCTTCAAATCTCAGTGGAGAACTTTGGATAATGATGGGCATTTCTTCAATGTTGAATGTTTCATCGGCGATTTTATAAATATCAATATTATCGTCCAATTCAATACCAATTGAATTGCACTCAGGTTTATCAGATTTCATGTCAACGTCCACTGGTCCATCAGAGTTGTTTTGTTGATATCCTACATCATATTCCTTCCACAATTTATGTAGAATACTAAACTCTTCTGACATTTGTTTGGTCGATTGAGGCGCAGACTTTAGTTTATACATTAAGTTATCACCCACTATTTCTGCGAATCTTGAGTAATCAATTGCTACACCTTCTTCTTTTTGCTTAAGGCCATTTTTCATTTTTCCTAGACATTTTGAATAATCAATTGCGCCCGGGTTCCATGGGCACGAGCCAGTACCTAGTTATAAAACATTTTTTATTATTTCACGTTTCATATAAGTGTCAATCACAATTTTCAAAACTGGGGCAAATTTTTCCTGAGTCAGAGCTTCTGAATTATTTTGCCTTCGCCAATCTAATACACCCTTCTTCCAATAGGATTTAAGAGGCTTAAATGTTGACACATCTGCAGGTTGTAATATTCGTGTAGAGTTTCCATATAGACAAATTAGAATAATATTTAACTGTGAAAACAGATCATTCAGCTGATATGAAGTGTGGGTGCTGTGACCATCCACGAACGAGATAACCGCGAATTTTGTACCTTTCTTGACTAAGAATGGATGAAAGACATTCCGTATTTACTCAAAAAACAGCTCAGTCTTCATCTACCCATTTCAACTAGTTCCTATTCCCCACGTCTCTAGTACTGAAGCCGAAATTGAGGCAGGTAGGCGCTTATAAGGATAAATAATAAATGGCGGGGTTACTTCTCCCTCAGCAGACAATGTAAATAAGACAGTTAGGTTCGATTTTGCTTGAGCATTATCAACTTCATATACATTTTTGGCACCTTTTGGTGCCAAGACTGCCTTATTTTTTGGACATAGCATAAAGCATGTTTCGTCAGCATTAAACACTCTGTTGGGACATTCGAGAAACTCGAAATAGTTTTCTTCCTTCAAGTACGTTTCAATACCTAGAAACCACTTACCAATATCTGCTTCACTGACTTTTAAACTGACAGCAGTCACAGCTTCAGGTACTCTTTCGCACAATTAGGGATGACGTTTCAAAAAGGACTTATACCAGCCATCACCGGGCATATTATCTTTGAACGGGTTGTCTCTTGGTTTCTCGTCTAAAAATGATTTTACGCTAACTTGCAAGTCCTCCTTTCTTCGAGACAAACCTCTGTGGCTTTCAATGATCCAATCAACTAACGCTTTTTCTTGTGAAAGAATCGGTTTAGGGCCCAATGATGTTTTGGTGAATTTTTGACTCAACCGAAACTGTATAGTCGAACATGGTACTCCATATTTTTTAGCGGCGGCTTTTTTCGGTACACCATTATTTATTATATCTTCTAAAGCTTTAGTAGTGGCTTCTTCGTCATATTTTTTGCTGTATTTCACTCCCTGGGTTACTTTTGGCATTGCAATAGCCCCTATAAAATTTGAAACCAGTCATCCACTAAAACAGTTATTGTCACTAGTGCCAACCACTGTATTAACATTTAACAAATTCATGAATATACCTAAAATAATAGGCATATAAAGATGATTTTGGCATAAAAGTTAATTTTAGTCTATATCACAGTCATTGGCACCGGGTGCCAATAAATAGAAATGTATAATTTTCAACTACAGTGATTGGCACTATTAAAATTCCCGCTAAAACATTGAAGAAACGGTCAACTAACCTTAAATTATCAAAAACACATGTCTAAATATGTATTACTCACCCATAGTAATCCTTTATTCGAGGTAACACAGAAGAAATACTGATCCAACGATGGCCTATTCTTTACAAATTTTCAAAAAACTTGCAACAAACAATGCAACAGTTGACACCGTCTCACTCAACGAAGCACTACAACTGCCATGCCATGATTATTTAAATATGGCGCAGTTAGTTCCATATGCGTGCCACAGATGTCGCTGCATATTGAAACTATTGAAAAATAGAATCTTTTCTCCATTTTCTTATTTATTTCACTTTTATCCTAAGCGTGCCAATAACTGCCGGAGTGCCAACGACTGTATCGTTTACCCTATAGAGAAACATTGCCATTAAATCTGTGAAACAATTTGCTACTTCTAAGAACGACTGTGGAATCCGGAAGGACTGCCAGCATCATATCAAATAAGGAGTGACTCGTATCCCTTTCCTTTGGACAGAACTCAGTAGCCAAATCATCATATATTTCGTGATGTTGATTTTAAATTATTCCATTCCGATTTTTTATATTTCACTTCGGGATAAGATTATTAGAAAGCTTAATGGGCAATTATCATCATCGCATGAATCTTCTCTGCGATTTAATTTCTATTCTTATGCCCTTTAAATGTGCATTTTGGAAATTTCCCATGAATTGATACTGTTTACCTCTTTTTAGGTTTTAAGCTTCTTCGTTATCTTTAAGTATTTGGAACACATCTTTGGCAGTTAATATTTCGCCATATTGCCTTGGCTTTAGATGGATAATTTTTGGTTGTATTTTATGTTTACCCCAGGTCTCATCAGTCATCACTCATTGTACATAGTCGTTTTCAAAATGTTTCCATAATCGTATTTGGAGTTTTGCCTTGGGAGATAGTTCCTGATTGCTATCCCGTGATAATTTGTTTTTCCAGTGTTTGATGGAGCATTTCTGAGAAACTATGAATCAGGTGAAGATTGCTCGACCTGGAAGCTATGTTTAGTGCTGTGTATGCCGTTGTTGGGACTTACATTTTGAAGATTTATTGGAAACAAATGATCAGGAATGTCATTTTAATTATTTGAATTTTTACCAGCATTCAGTGATGTACAAGAAGTTTATGGAACCGAATTGTCCAATGATCTATTGGTTTCAGTCTGGATTTTTGATTTTTTATATGGTTCAAGTACAAGGAGGTCAAATCCATTCGTAGGAAATTTATACTTATTCACAGGAAAATTTCCGGTTGTTTCAAACCCTCTGAAAATAATATGTTCGGGTTTCAGGCCCTCTCGCCATACCTTCAACAGTAGAATACCAAAATCTTGCTTTGATAATCTGCAGTTTTGTCTGTTGTCAGTTCATTTTTGTAGAATTCGACTGGAGTTCTTTCCCATTTTTCTTTACAGTTCCGAACACGTATTTACCAAGGGGCTGCAGCTTATCTGTTAAATGGGTAGGATACTTTACTAACAGAATTTTATTATTTAAAGCTTCTTTCACGATTCTGACACTAATGTGACTCGAATATCCATCGAATATCAGGACTGAATCTTGATTTGGAAGGTTATAAGGTAATCTAAATTTTTAACATGCTCGACAGACATAGATGAATGCGAAAATAAAACTGGGTCTCTTCCATCCATTCGTTAGGGTAGCATGAAAATCTGGCTCAAGGGTATACTTGTGCTGAGACCCAAAGAACCTGAACTGTAGCCCCCTTAAATAAAACGATAGGTGGTAAACAACCTGAACCATTCTGCTAAACGGCGCTCTGTTTTCCCCAGTTGCTCTTAACAGTGACGGATCACTCCTAAAACCATTCTCATCGCAATTGAAGACAGAAGCAGACCGATCATTCAATAATCCGTTTTTTCTGATTACTTTATCTACAACTTCAAAAAAAATCTTCAGGTTTCTTGAAAGAGAGGGAAGGATGGCGCTTCATAAAGGCGATATATCAATCGGAGCCAGCACATGGTTCAGTGTTCGTAAAGAGAGTTTTAATGCTTTTAACTGGATATAATCATGCAAAATAACTTTAACGCCTCCTTTATCACAAGAACCAGTGCGAGCTCTAGCTGATTATTTCTACATCTTTAGAAAGAGTTGTCGACCTCCTTGCCCTTAGCTTATCGATGGCGGTTTTTCTGCCTTTAATGCTATTGAAAACTGTTGCTGCAGGGATTCCATAGAATTCTTGCACTAACCTGAGTATGTTTTATTATGTTCAACAATCTTCAGCTGCTTTGGATAAGTCTTTAGCAGTGTAAGAGGATCTCTGCCTCTTCTTTGCACAATTTCGGTGCATTTCTGAAAAATATATGAATGTTTATCAATATCATTTCAAACATGTAAAATGTATACATTTCCCCCCTTTAAAAAATTACAATTACCGCGCTTAGGACAAAATATAAACGAAATTAATCTCCATTTTGTTGACATATATTTTGCGTCTCTATAGTGAAAAATGTAGATAATGATTCACTTTAATGTTAAGAATAATAATATTATTATTCTTATCTGAAGATGACATGGAAAAACACGTTTTTATTCAGTGCACAGCATTGACTATACTTTAGCACTGACGGTAGAATACTGCTGTTACTACTACAAGTACAAAAATAGAATGACGGCTAGAAAGGATTTCTCTTCATTCCACAAGAACACTAAATATGTCACCTGTTTGCGTATTTAAGAAGTCTTCGCGTTACCGAACGCGAGCTAAATAACATCGCCTAACTCCAACCCGGCCTGTCAAAGTTGTTTACATTTTTTAAATTCACTCATTTGTATGAGACTTTTCGATAGATACAGTACTGTGAAAGCTTGGCTCAGATGGCAAGACTCACGTGGTTAGAATGTGGAGTAAGGGGTTCGACGGCCCTTGTAAAACTTTTTCATTTATTCTTTTTGGATTACTTTTTTGACATGCCTTAAGTTAGTTTGGATTAGTTTTTGCTGGTTGCGCTCCGTAGCGAGCGAGGGGCATTTCATGACTACAAAAGCATGAAGTGAAAAAAAGTAAATAATATTGTCGGGCGGGATTAGTGCAACCCACGTGCTTATCTAGCCAATCAGGCGCCGTTATTTAGCTGGAATTCTGTAACGCAGGGACCTCCTAAATACGCCTACCGTTACATACATAAAGCCGTATTATGAAAACGCTTGCTATTAAAATAATTTTGAGTGCGATATGTACTATGAAAGAAATCAACAAAGGTTACTGCGTCTTAGAGAAGAAATTGATTCCAAAGGTGTGCGATTTGATGACGAAGAGGCTGATCAAGAAGATGATGTTTTAAATTGTAGATTTGAAAGTAGCGACGTGATTTTAGATGCCAGTAGTTTAGATGATGATGATCGTGCCAATGCTATGTCAGCCGAAAAATTAACAACTGCGTATTTTTTGGGCAAAAATAATTTGAGTAAATGGCAATTAAATTTTGGTATTAAGTTTTAGAATTTGTTTTTTGTCTACACGTTACAACATGCGAGCAGCTTCAATAACACCAGTGTTAATATCGATACATTCTTGGCGTTGCCGTATGATTTTCCACTATGCACCGCATCTGATTATTGACGACATTAATCTAGCTTAATTTATACAACATAAAAGTGGTTACAAGCTATACGCGCTTCCGGATAAGGACTGGCTTTGAATCTTGCCAGAAAGAGTTACATTTGCTCACTTGGCATCTTTTACACTATTTAATGCCTATTTTTTGTGTCCTTGCTTTGCAGTCCTAATTTTTCTCACTGCTATAATGTGTTTGTGAAGAGAACAACTTTCTGGAAAAACCAGTAAAACATTTTCAACATGGACGACAGTGGGTTACAGCTTAACAACAGACCTGGAGAAGTTCTAGCGGCAAGAGGCTCAAAATATGTATCGACTGCCATTTCTTCTGAGAAATGTAAACCAATAACAACTTTCCCTCTGGTAGCTATTATAAATGGAAACATCTTAAAAGAAACTTGGTGACAATATGCCAATATGGATCTCAATTGCTCATGTCTGTAAAATCAACTTACATGAACTCTGATTTAGTTTTGAAATGGCTAAAAACACATCTTGTTCTTAGGAAACTATAAAAGAATACGATACCCTTGCTTGGTGGCTTGCTTTCGCATTCATCATCTTTTCAAATGCTGGAATATGTAAAAGATAATGACATAATTATCTTCCGTTTTCCAAGCAACTACACTCACTACCTTCAACCATTAGGCAAAGCAGTATTTAAATTTGTTAAAAACAATTTCTATAAACGCTGTTAGCAGTGGCTAAAATCAATTTGAAGAGCTTTTCTCTGATTTTTGGAGAAAATACTACTGCAGTGTGTAGAGCTACAGTCAATTGTCCTCTTAACCTTGATCTTATTCCCGATTATGCTTATCAATTAGCGATAGAGCAGCTGAAGCTGAATTATAAAATAGTGTACCAATTCGGGATGATCAATAACAAATTTAAAAGGAACACAGTCAAATAAATCTGATGAACGGATGCCTGGCCAGAATGAACTGCGTTAGCTCAGGATGAAGCACCAGAGTTTCGAGCGAGTCCATTAGGTAATAAAACTATGAGTGAAAATCCAGATATTCCAGAATCTGATGAAACACCAAATAAGATTTTGCAGGAATTTTCTCCTATACCAAAATTAAAAATTTAACTTTCGAGAAAAAGGGCAAAGTTGGTGGCTAAGGTGCTGACATCGGCTACAAATTTAGAATCCAAGAAAACAGCAGCACAAACAAAAAGCAAGTGCTAAAAAGAGAAAACTAACCCAGAAAAAAAGCCATTTACAAGTTCTAAAAAACAGGGAAACTAGAAGATAATAAAAGGAAAAAAGACAAATTCTGAGAATCGTTGAAGACAAGGAGAAGAACCGCCGATCGAAGCTCTTCAGAGAGTACAGTTTCTTTATATGTGACTGACATTTCTTCAGGCAAAGATGAAGATAATTGTTTGGGGAGTTTGGATAAAACAATTGTGGTACAGATGCACCTCGTGTGTTCTATGGATCCATACATTTTTTAGTGGCTCCCAACAGCCATTACTTTTCTCAGTGGCTTCTGTAAACCAAATGTTCATTTGTATTAAAATATATTTAAATTATTTAGGAAACTGAAAGCTATTGAAGATAACTATGGCCATCTCTCCTAGATTTACACTACCGGAGAAAACAAGATTTTGAATGACTGCAACAATTTTACGTCGAAGTATTTTTTTTGAATGTCAAAATTGATATTATGTTGGTAATCACTAGCTGATATTAGATTAATTTTCAGTAAGCGAGAGATCTAAATTTTACTCTTGATTGGATCATTTAAGACTTCTGGGACATATTAGATGAGTATTGAAAACATTTTTTTTTATTTCGCTTGAAAGAGTGTTTTTTGTTTAAATTTGTTTTACTTTTACGTATATTAATTAATACATTATATTCATACTTGTTTTTTTATTTTTCTTAGGATTCCCTCTTACACTTCCTACGCACAATTCCGAATCAGCTCTTGCGGCTTCATACCCTTTGATACGTATTTTAAGTCGACGGATCCATGTTCGGTTACCCTAAAGTTTTACAGAAGGTTGACCAACAAAGATTAAGACCGCATCAAACAATTTTCAACGCTAAACCTTTCTTCATATTAAAGCAACTGATGAATGAAAAGTCAAAGTTAAGAAGGCATTATAAAGTAAACTTAACAATTTTGTTAAACTTTCATGAATATAATAATCCGTTCTGGATATGTTATTTCGTCTAGTGTTCTAAATGGATTTTATGATAAAAATATAACATGAGTACCTAATCGTTTGCATAGAATTATAAATATTGTCATGAATTTTGATATCAGTAAATAAATTAAAATTTAAAATAATAAACATTATTATGTATTCTGTTATACCATTACTAATACAGGAAAATTCCTGTACCGGTACAGTTATGAATTTAAATTATCACATATAAACATGTGTTACAAATTATTATATACGTTGAATGCTTTAATTAATTGCTGCCCCGCATTTGTAAACATTACACTTAGATTGACCAGCGACTCCATTTGAGAAATTATAAGTACACTTGCAATGAATATTGATGTAGAAACACACGACCGTTAATTTGCATGTATATAAAATATGTTGTCTAGTTTTGTTCAATTATTAAATTGCTTCAAAGCAAGATGTGAGATGTTTGTTCAATAAAAAGTTGTACAATATTTGTACTCTGTGAACCTGCCTGTTATGATTCAGGTTTCACCAAAGTATTGTACTAGGTTTATTATGAACGAGCTAACCCAAATTTAATTTTTCTATGTACCCTTGTTGGTGCTTTTACAGGATGTCCCCAAGTTCGTATGCGTCGCAAGATATCTACCTCTTCTAGCATAGATAGTGCGCTACAGTTTTTGACATTATTATAATACTTTTTCGTGCAATTAAAGGTAGCACAATCAGAAATTCTTTACTTTTGGATCGCTCCTCGTAATTCGTAAACAGTTTTTGTAACTATCATCCTCTTGAATATATTTTTAAAATTTTTGTTCAAAAATTATTTCAAAATTTGCCACAAATTTTACAAAATTATACTGTGAGTTGTTCAAAATTCCTTAGATATACTCTTCAGCGTTTTCATATCCTTTAAAATATATGTAAAGCAAAGAGTCATCTAGATCTTTGGGTGCTTTCGAATAATTTATACAATCGCACTTGTGTCTTTCTAAGCACTTTTTCAGCAAGTATCCACACACATGCTTTATAAAATTTCCATGCACGAAATGTAAAGCTTCGTTCAGAAATATATAAATAGTTTAACATATTAATTTTACTTTTGTTTATATGCAATAGAAAGATAAAAAGTTAGCTTTGCACAAAACCCTTCATGCGATCATTTAACTGTTGCATGAACGATTGTATGTAAAACTTTTATATTTTTGAAAATACAAATAAAAGTGGGAAGTACATCCACACCACAGTCCTCTTATGGATCTTAGTTAAACCAATAGGAATTCAGAAAGTTGACAGCTAACGGGCGGAGCTAGATGCATTTTATGAAATTTGAAAAATGTAAAAACATAGCTAGTAACTTACTAGATTAAAACTGATTTTGGGCCTTGAGTTAGTTTGGGTTAATTTTAGTTGGTTAACTGCCACTATTATGAATTCCTATTGGTGTAATTAAGACCCATAAGAGGACCGTGGTGTGGATGTTCTTTCGCAATAAAAGTAGAATTAAAGTTAAATAATGCTGCATAAACTAGTCACAAAAGATATTTTTAATATTTTATGTATTAATTATAACCATTTCACATTTTAGCACTACACATACCTCGTTGTATCAAAAGGAAGTCTAAAGAAACTCTTCTAGGAAGAATATCTGGTTTGCCTTGTATCACTTTTTATTGCACACATGACTCGTTGCATTATGCATTATCATAAATAACGTTCGTCCATCACAATATCATATTTTCGACAAATACACGCCTATGGTTTCGATTTAAATCCAGTAGCAAGTAAAATAAACTATAGTAGTAAAAATACGACGCCGCTGGCTGCAGTTTGATTTATGCAGATATAAAAAATGAAAAGGTGATATTGCTGGTTGTTATATGTGCCGCCGCACAGTGGAGTATTTGGAACTAAAAACCTGGCCAGTCGGATTTAAAAAGAATGACGGATCGCCCCGCCACTGTGTATTTCTAATAGTTAAATGACCTCTCTATGATCTTTCGCCCCCCTCTTGTCTGTCGCTATCCTCTTCACGTCACACAACTCACACAGTCAGTCGAAACTTAGTCGTCGTTTAATGCGTACCGTTGTTTTATAGATGCTCCCGGTTTTTTATGCGAATTGCAGCAGCCGTTTAAGTTGTTTTGTGAATAGTTATTGTGCTCATTCAGACGAATATGGAAGGTACAGGTATGTATTTTAAAAACAATAAATTGGAATTTATTTAAGTTATTGTTCAATAAAGATATATTTTAATTATCCCTGAGAGTAAAAACAAAATATCTTTTTTTGATAAAATTTGCAAACATTAGTACTTTTCTATAACTTCCGGGCACTTCCGAGTATTCCGCTTGTTTTTTACATAAAGGTTGGCATTTTCTAAGACTAAAATTTAAAAAATTGGTTCCGCTTTTTTCCGCCATTCTGTTTTCCATACGAGAGTTTAAAATGCTTTTATGTTTAGTTAATTAAGGAACTTCTATCGGTTTTTAATATAATTATTTTTATTTATTTTCAGATTTTACCGGGAAGTTCAAGATTATGACAAAATTGCAATTATAATATAATGCAAGAATGCCCGGATAAGAAATTGGATCTAAAATTTTTATTTTTGGAGAAAAAAATAACGGAAATAACTAAATGTCCAGATAGTAAGCTTGATCAATTAAAGTATAGTTTAAGCCATTTCAAATCTGATTTAAAGCAAAAATGGGTTGCTGCCAATTATAAAAATTAACGTTTTCTGAAAAAGAATGAACAATGGCTTAAGAACACAGTTAAATTTGTCAACTGGACTATAGAAAAACCAGGTCGACCAACAACGGAATTTGGTGAATCGAGTGACAGATGCAAGCGAAGGAAAACTGAAGACTTGAGAGCCAAGGTACCTGCAGAAGAGTTAACCTATGCTGCTTAGATGAGTCACCGTGTTGAAGGTAACAAAGATATATCTAGAATAATAAAAGATATCACATTAACACCTACGAGAGCGAGAAAGGTTCGAAAGGTGGTTTCTTCTGCAGCTGAAAATAAAATAAAAAAACACACCCCATCTGAGGCGTTGGCTATATTTGTTGAAGGAGATTTCAGTAGAGGACAATTTCCTGCTATTCGTTAATAAAAATAGCCAAAACAGGATGCTATCCAAACGAGGAATCAGTAAAAGTGACTGAAACACGTACCGAAGTTAACTTGCAAGATTTACTCCACCAGACAGCTTTACGTTTGTGTAAGTACTTGGAGCAAGTGCTAGATATTTGCTCAGATGAAGAAAGAAAAAACTTGGAACTTATTACGAAATGGGGTTGCGATGGTTCCCAACAATCGCAATACAAACAAAAGTTTCAAAATAACACTGACCGTGACGCAAATATATTCCAAAGTTCTCTTGTACCATTACGTTTACAAACAGTCGTTAATGGCAAAACAAAAACTTTCTGGCAAAACCCAGTTCCTTCGTCCCCTAGATATTGCAGACCAAGAACTTTAATAATTTGAGCAAAGAAATTGAAGTAGACCCTGAAACTCTTAAATTTGGGCTCTCAATTCAACATGCAAGAATTAGATTTTTTTGAATCAATACTGCATCTCTCTTATAAGGTTAGTATCAAAAAATGGCAAATAAAAACAGCAGAAGAAAAACAAATAGTTAAAGAAAAAAAGACCAGATTTAAAATGCATTTAGAATTGAAATGGGTTTACTAGTGGACATACCAAATGCTGGGTTTGGAAACACCAACGACGGAAATACTTCGAGACGTTTTTTTCTGATCCGGAAGCTGCTTGTCGCATCACAGGAATAGACGAAAACTTAATATTTAGATTCAAAGTGATTCTTGAAACAATTTCCAGTGGATATGCTATAGATGTAAAGAAGATCGAAGCTTATGCGTATGAAACTACTAACATGTGTGTGCAGTTGTATGGATGGCATCCAATGTCACCCACTATACATAAAATTTTAATACATAGTGCTACTGTTATTCAACATTCATTATTGCCAATAGGACAGCTCGCAGAGGAAGCTGCCGAGGCACGAAACAAGCATTTAAGACTATATCGGCAGAACTTCTTTTGAAAATTTGACAGGGTAAAATGCAATAGAGACATATTGAACAGGCTCTTATTATCATCCGATCCATTTCTAACCAGCAATAGGCAACAGCCTCGAAGGAAAAGTAAGCCATTTAGTCCAGAAACCCTAAGTCTCTTACTCGCTGAACAACCAATGGATAACAAGGAAACTAGCGACGAAGAAGACGATAATAGACTCAGCGAATCTGATTTTGACAATTAGTTCATAATTTTTCTCTTTTCATTCTTATTTCATTAAAAATTTTACATAAAATCTGTTTCTATTGTCCATGTGTCCATTTTTACACGAAAAAGCGCATATAATATTTTTGGCCAGATTCTTTGCGTAAATACTCCAATGTGCGCCGTGGATTCGTCTCTATACCTACAGTAGTAAAAGTCGAATCTACGATAAATTTGTCAGTTCTTGAAAATATCATTGTCAAAGTAGAATCTGTCAACTAGTTAGAATGCAGTGTAAACTCTGAGTGCATTTCAGTCAAAACCAACCATAAATAAAGCACAGCATAATTCTTATAAAACTGTATTATAAAATAGTGACCATAAACTATAAACAATAAAACTCCATCGAAAAAACATGCGCAACTTAGTAATCGGGTATACTGTAAACTCATTAAGTGTCTGACCAATAGACGTTGTTGTTGTTTTCTCATTAAGCCTTTGACTAATAATAGACGTTGTTATTGTTTTACCAACCTCCTTTATTATCATATTTCTTATTTCATATTGCTTTATTGATACTTAAGCCATACAATATATGGATGTACAAGTCAAAGTCCTATATACTAAGTACATTGCATAACATTAAATTATAAAAAAAAACACCACTAGATTTACACCTAGACAAACTAAAATGAAGAGGACAAGTAGTCTCTTACAGAGTAAAATGTCCCATCCAATAGAATAGTCTTGTTTTAAATTTATTCATAGGAAGACTTCTGACCGACTGGGGAAGTTTATTAAAAAGCTTTTTCCCGACATAAGCGGGAGACCTTTCAAACCTTGTCAATCTATGCGAATCCAAGGCTAAAAGGTCCCCGTATCTTGTGAAATATGAGTGAAAATCACTACCCGAGGGATAGCCATCAAGATTCAGCCTAGTAAACAATAAGGACCTGAAAATATAAATGCAAGGAAATGTCAATATCCTATGCTTTACAAATATAGGCTTATACCTATCCTCATTCGGCATTCCAAACAACGACCTGATAACCCTCTTCTGGGCAATGAAGATTCTACTGCTCTCAGCACAATCTCCCCAAAAAATTACACCATAGTTTAAGTGACAATATATCAACGAATAGTAAATATTCAGTTCTTCCCCTATGTTAAGGGTATCCTTCAATCTAGAAATTGCAAAGAAACCTGAGTTAATTTTAGATGCCACATGTTTAACATGTGCACCCCATGATAGAGTATCATCCAGATGGAGCCCTAAAAATTTTGTACACTCGGTATGCTCCACAGAGTCAATTTCAACAATTGGCACATTTCTACGAGATCTAAAGTGAATAAAAACAGTTTTATTAAGATTTAGTATTAAGCCATTACTGGCACACCACCTGTCAAACTGATCCATAATACTTTCGACCTTCAGTCGGAGCTCCTCATCAGTCTGTGCTGAGACCAATACCGTGGTGTCATCCGCAAACATAATGACACAGCCTCCAGTGACGTATTTAGTTATTTCGTTAACAAATAACAAGAACAGTAATGGCCGCAGCACAGACCCCTGAGGCACACCGACATCCACCTCATACATATCTGAAAAAATACAACCAACCTTAACGCAAAACCTTCTATCCGTAAGGTAGGATGCCAGCAGGTCCAGGATTCCTCCTCGCATGCCATTTGCATAAAACTTAACCAGAAGAAAGTTGATGTCCAAAGTATCAAAGGCTCGCGAAAGATCGAAGAAGAGCCCGGCCACAAAAAATCTCTCACCCAGTTTTTTGTAAACTGCCCCGAGAAAACTGGCAGCCGCGGTATCCGTCCATCTGCCCGCGATAAACCCGTGCTGAGCCCTGTTGAGTATGCCATAGCCACGGACCAAATCGATCACTCTGTTATATATCAGTCTCTCCGAGATCTTTGACACAACATTCAGTACAGTTACCGGCTTATAATTCTCAGGACTCGTGGGATCTTGTTTTTTATAAATAGGTGAAACTTCCCCAATTTGTAATTTACTAGGAAATTCTCCATTTTTATACATTAAAGTAGCTATGTAAGCCAGTGGATCAGAGATTTCATTTTGTATTGCTTTAAGCACCTTAATTGATATATTGTCTAGTCCGGAACTGTTCTTAACTCTGGCGCGCCTAATAACATCTAGTACCTCAAGACTATCTACATCTCTCCAAACAAAAGTGCTAGGTACAGTTCTGGATGGTAACGTACACACCTGAGACTGATCAGTCCCAAATTAAACCCTAAAACTATGCCGAGAGACAGTGGAAAATTAGCTGCCAAAAACGCTGGCCACTCGTACACTGTCATTAGTCAATTCACCGTCAACACTCAAATATATGATGCTGGACTTACCAGACCTACCCAGTGGCCGATTAATAAGTTTCCAAATTGATCTTGGTTTATTATGGCTATTATCAATTATATTCCTATAATATGCTGCTAACACAGCTTAACTAACTTATTGTGGTCCTTTTCCTTAACCCTATAAAGTTCACTAATATTGCTATTACTGACCTGTTTCGAGATAACGAAAAAATATTTTGAGCTCTCTGCTGCTTTCGACAACATCTGGAGTACCTAATCCATTTGCTATTGTGTCCATTCTTACTTGATTTTTTCCCGATATGGGCAGTTTGCTCCGATTGCCCAATTTAAAATATCTGCGAACTCACAATATGCCCTGTCAACATCCGATCCATACACATCACAAAAATCAACACCAAGCATAAACGACTTCAACATGTACAAATTAAAAGTAGAGTAACTCCTGTACTCTATGGTAGATGTCCCCGAATCATTTGTGACCCCCCCCCCCCCCAACCATACGGCATACATGAAATAGTCGCCAAGGTTACCCTGTAGTACGCTCGTAGACGAACTCAAAGCATACCGATTATTTGTAACAACGTAATCTATCTTTGTTTCAGAAACAGTGCTGTTTTTGTTGACTTGAATTCTAGTTGGGTCCCCCGAGGTAAACCTAAAACTATCTAATAAGTTACAGAGCATGTATATGATATTGTTATTTTTACAGAATTTAGATAACATAGCTTGACATTTGATAAAAAATATGTTAAGGTCTCCATTCGGAGGTCGATATATACAAAATACATAGATGTGTTTGTTCTCGAGCCTGATCAGACAAGCACACATTCTATATGACGTTCCACCGAGAAATAACCACAGTCTAATTCCTTCCCACACAGGTAAATTGCTGATCCTCCGTGCACGGAGTATTGACGAGAAAAACTGCATGCAATTCTGTACTCACCAAAATGTGTTAAGCTTATTGTTGATTTGTTGCACCAATGCTCGGTAATACATACAACATTTGGATTTACATCTTTTAAGAGCTCTTCTAGGTTATTCGACTTGTTGGAAATACCCTGAACATTCACAACCACTACATCGAAACCGATTTCCACCGGTCCGGTCTCACCAGAATCCGGACCAGATAAAGAAAAACTAGATGAGTCCCTAATTATCCGATTCTTGACAACGTTCTCCTCTTTTGAAAAAATTTTGATACAAGAGTACCAGCCGGCCACTTATTGGGGTTAAGCGCTCCGACCTTGTTCACCGAATTGATACATATCTTAAACGACCTGTAATGGCTCGGAAATCTAGGCACCAAAGCACTGCATTCTGCTTCCGGAAAGAATCCTCGCACGTACGTTTGTAAATCTTCACTTCGCGTTTCGGGTTTCAGTCGTGATACGAAACGAATATCGAGACCTTTTTTGGGGCCACATCAATACATATCCCGACACCGTGCCCATGCAAATAAATGAGGTAAAATTTGTTAGGCCGCTTACAACAAAAAATTTTGCTGACTTTTATAAACAGATTTGCAATAAGGACTGGAGTAGTCTCAGATACTTGGACGTAAGCCCTAATGAACTTATTTCTAAATTCCTAAATATATTTTCAACTGATGTTGATGAATGCTTTCCTTTAAAGGTTGTAAAAAACTCAGTAGTAAGGGGGAGACCTGGTTCACGGAAAATCTAAGAATTATGCGTGAGGAGTTACACTTTCTTTCTGAACTGTGTCAAAATTTTTCCTCAGTTGACCTTGTGAATATTAAAAATGTATATCGTAAAAACTACAAAAATGAAATTCGAAAGACCAAGTTAGCATTTAATAATAATATTATTCGTAAGAGCTCAAACTTGCCGAAAACTTGTTGGGACCTTATAAACCAAAAAAGGGCATGTAGTAATAAAACAACATTCCAAAGTAAATTTGATTTGGAAAACCTAAACAGGTTTTTTGTAAGTGTAACAATTTCCATAAAAACCAAAATTAAGGCATTATCAAACACTGTACCTTCTCAGAAAATTTTAAAAACTAATAAGTCATTGCCTCCTTTTTCATTTAAATTAGTGACATATAATGAGGTTAGGGAGTGTATAAACGACCTTAAAAACAAACCTAGCCTAGACTGTCATAACATTAATGCCAAAATGCTAACGAGTGTTAAAGAAACTGTTTTATACTCACTGACCGATATTGTAAATAGATGCTTGACGGAGGGAATTTTTCCTGACGGTCTTAAAATTGCTAAAGTAATTCCGTTGCCAAAAAAAACCAATGTTAATGATCCGAGTAACCTTAGGCCAATATCCATCTTACCATTGATAGGGAAAGTTTTTGAAAAGATTTTGAAATCACAGATTGTTGCCCACTTTGAAAGACACAAGCTTTTTATGTTTAGTCAGTGTGGGTTTCCGGCAAAAACATCTACAACTGATGCTCTTATTTGTTTGGTGGAAAAGATTGTTGATGGCACGTAATGTAGGGAGATTGTGGGCTCAGTCTTTTGCAACTTAACAAAAGCATTTGACTGTTTGTCTCACGGTCTCCTTGCTTAGAAGCTTGTGCAATATAACTTTGATCCTGTAAGCATTGAGCTTTTAAAATCTTACTTGAGTGATAGCAAGCAATTTGTTTCTATGAATGGTAAATGCTCAAGCACTAGTGCAATCACATGTGGGGTACCTCAGGGCTCCGTGCTTGGGCCCATTCTCTTTTTAATTTATATAAATGATCTGAGCTTGGGCCCGGGGGCGGACCTTGTGTTATTTGCTAACGATACCACAATTTTGGTAAGAAATCCCCTAGTGAGGTAGAAACAAGTATATCTAACGTAAAAAAATGGCATGTAAGTGGTTTGCTAGAAATGAACTGTCATTAAATGATACTAAAACACAAACAATGTTATTTAGCCATAAAAAAGAATATGCCAGACAAGAGACATGTAAGTTTCTTGGTTTCAATATAGATCCAATTTTATCATGGAAGGATCACATTGATTTCTTGGCTGGTAAATTATCAAAAAATGTTTTCTTGATCAGGTCCCTAAAAAATGAGTTACCTAGAGAATCACTCTTATTAGCATACCACTCTTTGTTTATGTCTCATTGCAACTATGGTCTTCTTGTTTGGGGTCATTCTCCACATCCAGAAAGAATATTTAAATTGCAAAGAAAGGTAATCAGAATATTGTTTAATAAAGGTTACAGGGAGGATGTATCTGAAAATTTTAAGGAAAATGGCTTACCTACCTTACCAGGACTATCCATTTTTTTATGTCTCAAATATAGAAAGGCTAATCTGGAGAGGTACACTAATCAGGAGTGTATACATAATTATTATACCCGGAATAATGGGGACATCAAGTTAAATTTTGTCAGACTCTCTCATAACAGATATAGTGTCAACTATTATGCGCCGCTTTTTCTTTAATAAACTACCCAGAAATATTCAAATGCTTGATTTTAAAAGATTTATCCAAGTAACTAAAGTGCAATCTATAAATGTGAAGATTTATTGAGTGGATCTGTCGTTATCCAGGCTTAGCATGTTGACATCATGAGGGGGCGCTAGATTTGTTTTGTACTTTTGAAACGTTTTATTAAGAATTTGACTTGTATCGCTATGGTATGTGTTTGGCGTGTGTATGTTTAAAAGGGTTTGGGAACACCATTACTGTGATATATAATGTGACGTACTTAGTTTAACTATAATATAGTGCTCCAATTTTTTAAATTTTTCTTTACTTTAAAAGACTTGTGTAAACAAATGTAATTTTGTATTAACATATATGAATTTGAATTTAACCCCGCCGCTTTGCCTACGGTTGCTGGCAGAATTAATACGATTTTTAGGTGGTATGACCGACCAGCCTTTATCGACCTTGGCAGAGCCGTCACTGTTTTTGCCAAGATCATCCTGGTTCTTACACAAATTCGGTTTCGAGATTGATTGTTGTTGTTGTTTACTGTTATTGTTTGCTGCTCTCAAAATTAGGTTAGGTTCCTGCGTCGGCGGATTGAGCACTTGCGAGCTGTTATCATCCACCTGTTTAGGCGCTGTTGCCGAAACCGTTCCGGTTTTACCATTGTTAGTAACCTGGTTTGGTAATCGGTTACTTTTTGTAGTCTTTAAGGCATGCAATTGCTCTTGAATAGATATAATTATTGTTTCTTTGTCTGGAATTATTGTACACTTGTCCTCTATTTTTTGCTCACGTTCCCTCAGGAAGAGTTTCAGTAGAGACATTTCTCTGCGCAATCTCCCCTCTACGGTGTCAATAGTGGGTTCGCCCGAGTCCAAGGCATCGGCTGAGTTTTCTTCACAACATTTCACCGTATGACCTCCGATCGGCACTTTATTTTTGTCACAGCAGAATCTATGAACCCACAACTCACAAATTTCACATTGTATTATATTAGTTTTGGCATTTTTGTTACAAAATTTACAAGTATTTGGAGTCATCGTTTCCACCACACGTGGAGTTTACAGCGTTGCCACACGCCTCACTTGACGTAGATTGATCTATAATCTGAGCTATATAACCTGCACGCCAACCAAAGCGTGGCGTCACGTCATGCTAGTCGTAACAGTAAAACTGTATTATGCACAGTGACGCAAGCCGTCCTATAAAGAATTTAAAGTACACAGTCAATCTCAAGACCTATACACGATTTTCCATACGTGACAGTATGGTTGAGTCACTAGGATGTACAATAATATTTATAATTGATTTCGGTTCAATTTATATTATCAATTTATTTGGTATATGGTGAAACTAAATAGTGCTTTTACTCATTGGCGATTTTATGGATTACTTTAGTTACTGCGGGTTATTTGCACCAAGATATACGTTAGCTTCAAAATTATATCCTTGTAACGTCTTTTGATTTTTTTCCCCTCTTTTTGCCCTTATGGTTTATGTTCCATAGCGCTATTTTACAATCTATTCGAACTATCTGTTCGTAGCCCGTCCATTTTAGAATAATGTTTGTACGATTAGGCTTTATTATTCCTAATGCACAAGAATAGTAGGACTGATTCTCCTACTATCAGCTTGCAAACCAAGCAATAATTATTTGTATGAACTGAAAAGAAAATGACTGTTTAACACCTTCTAAACTATACCCTTTATTTATAAAAAAGGAAACCACAAATAAAACTAATCACAACTTATCTATAGAAATTTCATACACCCTCTCATTCACACTTTGTAGTAAAATATAAAATGAATACATGAAATCAAACATTAAACCTTCATTAGAACTAACTTAATAAAAATAAGCATAAGCATAATTTCTATATATCTTAATATTAAAACCAAAAGTTGAATCAAACAAGGAACAAAAAAAGTTATGTCTCACTCAATGTTTATGTTACTTTCACTTCTCCCCCGTATCACACTAAGTTTGTGATAAATCGCACACAGTTACATTTTACAAGTACTTAGCATAGGCCACACTGTTTTCGACACTATTTGCACACAGTTTTCGACACTATTTAATAAGTCTGTCTTTAGGGGAAACCAGTCCAATACTGCGCACCGGGGAATACCGCGCAGGGCAGGATACTATATCTGAACGTTCCTAATAATCATTCAATAAGTGCTGCCATCTCTTAAAATCATTTTAAATTACCGCTATTTATCGCGGGCGGTTAGTAGTCCCTTGTAAATTTTGCATGATCAAGTGTGTTTTTGAAGATTTCCATCTAATTTTTGAGAAAATTCAGGTAAGTGGCCAAAGATGTGTAGTCTGGAGCCGATTAATGACAGTTTGTGACAAGAGGGGCTGCATTGTATTGGCTGGCAGGAACGTCAAACTGGTGAGAGGAGTTTGATTACGGGAAGTGACGCCCCCGCCATTCCGAGTTGCCACGGGATGTGGCCCATCAAACCCCATCGTCCTTCTCCAGGCTGGAGAACACCAAATTACAAAGTCTGGAGCTGATCACTGGGGAGTGATCCAACAAACCCCATTTTTACCCCTGTCAGATTAGGGACCGCCAAAGGAATGAGTCTGAGGCCGATGCTTCGAGTGGAAGCGGCCCTAGGTGGTAGATGCATAAGCCTACTCGCATCGTCCGGTGAAAGACCACCCCACCAGAATTGGGAAGCGCTAAGTGGTTTTCCCAAATCACGTTCCGCTTCCGCGCTGGTGATCCCGGGTTTCACAGTAGGAATATATGGACATGATGGTGCTTCCAGGATCAAAATATTCCGGAGGTAAACTCCCCGGCCATTCGGATCTCCGGGCGCTGGGTGGCCCTGGGAGCCCTTCATTCCGCATTTCACAGACAGCAAAGATACCGAACCAATTTAGAATAGATTTCTGCAACATAAGAGGCCTAAATACAAACATAAATTCGGTACACCAACATCTACAAGCAAATAGACCACACATATTAGCCCTTACAGAAACACAAGTATGTTCTACAACAACAACAGTGAACTACCTCTATCCTGGTTACGACTTACATACCCGATTTAGATATAAGTTCGGAATATGCCTTTTTGTCCGAAGCGACCTTTCATGTCACCGCGAGGAAACACTCGAACCGAACAACCTTGACGTCATGTGGCTCAAGTTCACCGCCAAGGGATTAACCAAGTTCATATGTTGTCTCTATCGCCCTCCGAGCGATAGAGCCTACCAAAACTTTTTCTCAACACTAGCTACCACCTTTGACTCAATACAGGTCGATCACCCTAGTTCAGAAATAATCGTTCTGGGAGACTTCAATGCCCACAACACCAACTGGCTCAAACATCACAACAATACCGACAACGAAGGTAGAGAGGCTGAAGCATTTGCCATCAGCTGCGGGCTTACTCAACTTGTAGACGAACCAACTCGAATCTCAGAGAGGGGCGAATTCGCCGCCCTCCTGGATCTTTTTCTGACCACCAATCCTGACCAGTACAAGGTTTGTGAATTGCCACTCATACAGAAGGATCCACCATTGCCTCGCAAAATCTGGCATTACAATTCTGCAAACTGGGACGATCTAAGGGAGTTCTATCTAGATTTTCCTTAGTTCGACGTCTGCTTTGGCACTGACGACCCACCAGGCTGCTGTGAAGAAATTAATCTCCTCAGGAATGGAAGCATACATCCCAAATTTCATCAAGTTACCATCAAAAGGAAAGCCCTGGTTCGACAAAAGATGCGAAAGAGCTGTAGGAAGGAAACAGCAAGCCTATAAGTACTGGCAGCAAAATCAGACCGCTGAAAATCGCAATTATTTTATCGAAGCGAGAAACGAGTGCAAGCGTGTGATCGACGAAACTAAGGACAAACACAATCAAAGGATCAGGAATAAACTTTTGCAGTGCCCCAGTGGCTCCAGGAATTTCTGGTCGGTAGCAAAGGCAGTAAGTAACAACTTTACAAAAACGTCTCTCCCACCTTTGAAGGACGGACGTGGCATCACGGCGACTACAGCCAAGGAAAAAGCAAACATGCTCGCCAAAATGTTTTCATCGCACTCTACCTTAGACGTGCCTCAAGGCAAGACTCTCCCCACTATACCAAACATCAACACCACCATGGCAGAAGTCAAGTTTTCTCATCGTGATATTCGCAAAATACTTAAATAACTAGATACGCAAAAGGCATCAGGACCGGACGGAATACCTGCCATCGTGCTAAAGAACTGCGCCAACGAACTAACACCCGTTTTTTCCAGGCTTTTTTCTCTTTCTTACAGAAAAGGGATTTACCCATCCTCTTGGAAAGTCGCTCGAGTGCAACCTGTTCCAAAAAAAGGCAAGAAAACCACGCCCTCAAACTATCGCCCAATTGCCTTGCTTCCAATAATCTCCAAAGTCATGGAACGTGTAGTCAACCAGCAACTACTAAAGTACCCCGAGAGCAACAGAATAATCAGTGATAATCAATACGGCTTTCGCAAAGAGAGATTGACAGGAGATATATTGGCCTATGTCACTCATATATGGAGTAGGGCAATTGAAAACTACGGAGAGTCTAGAGCGATTGCGTTGGATATTTCAAAGGCATTCGACAGAGTTTGGCATGACGGACTGCTCAACAAACTGCCGTCGTTGGGACTGCCCGCCTCTCTCTGCAGCTGGCTGGCCAGTTTCCTTAAGAACCGATCCCTACATGTTGCAGTCGATGGACACATCTCGGACACATTCACCATCAACGCGGGCGTGCCTCAGGGCGCAATACTTTCACCAACTCTGTTCCTCATCTATATTAATCACCTGCTGATCAAAACGAATAATCCTGTTTACAGTTTTGCAGATGACAGTACCCTTGTCTCCTACTTTAGATCAGAAAAACCCTCTTGCTGTACAAAGAGCAAATAAGACCGTGCTTAGAATATTGCTCACATATCTGGGGTGCCGCACCAAAGCATACCCTAAAGCTGCTGGTTTCCATTCAGAAGAGGGCTGTGCGTCTCGTCGGCGATCCGGAGTTGACCCGGAATCTGGATAGTCTGGAACCTCGCAGACATGTGGCCGAGATGTCTCTGTTTTACAGATACTTTCACGGCAGATGTTCCCAGGATTTGGCCCGCATAATCCCGCTCCTGGCAACTCCTGTCAGACAGTCCTGACAGACGGCAGGAGCGCACCAGTTCGTCGTACAACTAGAAACACCTAGAACATCGCTTTATCAGAACTCCTTTGTCTGGCACACTGCGTCACTGTGGAACTCACTTCCAGGACATCTGTTTCCCACTAATTACAACCTACAAATATTCAAGAACTGTGTCAATCAACATCTTCGCGTTCGTCGAGCGCCATAGGATCTCCCTTTAGTGTGTGTGCCACTGCCATAAAAAAAAATAACTTTTTCGTGTACAGTTATTGCCTGATATGTTTTTATATAATAACAGCCTTATTTTGCCTAATTCGTATAACCTCAAAGTTTTTCTTTTTTGTGGTGGATCGAGGTTAAATGGCGCCATGTTAATTGTTTGAGGGAATGCCGCGCAATAGTTCCGGGGCGATACCGGGTGTGCGCGGGATTGCCGTTACGTTAAAAAATAATCTGCATTTTCTTGCAGACACTATGACCAGGAAATATAAACGAAAGTCCCAAAAATGCAATTGGTTTCCGGAACAGTTGAAGGCAGCAATTGACGCTGTAAAAACTGGATGAGCTATTCGGGAAGAAGGAAGGACCTTTGAGATTCCGGAGTCTACATTACGTGACCGACTAAAATCTAACAATTTTGATATAGCAAAATTGGGAAGAAATCCTGTACTCAATAAAACCCAAAGAGAAGCTTTAACAACACATGACCAAAAATTGGCAAAAGTTGTTTTTGGGATTGCTCTGATTGAACTGCGCCAACTTGCATACAGTTTCGCCGAATAAAATAATATTTAACACCCGTTCGATTCCGAAAACAAAATAGCTGGCGAAGATTGGCTAAATCTTTTTTAAGACGTAATAATATCCTTAGACAACCTGAAGGTACTAGTTTGAATCACATCTGTGCATTTAACAAAATTGAAGTCGATGGCTTTTTCCAAAATCTAATATCAGTTACGGCTAAATTTAGGTTCTCAGAAAGTCGAATGAGACTGTTATTTCGACGGCCCAGATGCAAGCTAAAATTTTTGCGCCCAAGGGACAAACAAATAAGATCTGCTATATCCTGGGAACGAGGAAAAACTGTCACAGTTGTTTGTGTTACGAGTGCTCTAGGTCAGTATATCCCACCCATGTTCATATGTCCAAGGCAAAGGATGAATACACATTTGCAAAAAAATGGTCCTTCTGGAGCAATTTATATTTGCTCGAAAAATGGCTGGATTAATGAAGGGCTATTCCTGGTATGGATAAAACATTTTAATAGCCATGTCAAAGCAAGAATAGAAGACCCAGTACTCTTGATTCTCGATAATCATTCAAGCCACACTTCAGTAGAAGTTTATAATTACTGCAAAGATCATGGATTTGTAATATTATCCATTCCCCACAGAATGCAACCGCTCGATTTGACTTTGTATGGCTCCTTGAAAAATGCATTTAATCGAGAATGCGATTCGTATATAAGAACCAAAGCATATGAAAAATTAACCCATTACGATTTTGCATATATTTTTAACAAGACATTTCTGGATTACATGCCAATAAATCCAGAAAAAATTTCTGAAGATGATTTCGGCCCAAATCCCGAGAATAGCAGCAAAATATCCTTCTTGACCATTCGCGAGTGAACTTAGATGATGAGACGGAAGAAAACAATAACGTTGAAGCAAACAGTCAAGCTCAAGAGGGAAATTCAAAAGTTTCTGTTGAAACTGGAAAAATTAAAGACAACCACGAACCTCAACCAGGACCATCGAGAGACTGTGTTGTTAATGAGGACCAGCAGACTAGCTGTCAAGAGTTTAATGAGAAAATTTAAAAGTAACTGTTGGGGAAAAAGTATCAAGACAACCATGAACCTCAACCAGGACCATCAAGAGATTGTGTTATTTCTAAGGACTTCCCACAACGTAAGCAGCTAAAAAATCTGACTCCAATTCCAAAACCTCTTTCTAAAACGTCTGTCCAGAGGAACAAAGAAGCATTCAGCAATTCTGACGTCTACCCCCCTAAAGAAACTGCTGGAAGCTGCTGAAGAACAAACGGTACAAAAAGAGATAAAAGCAAATACTTTAAAACAAAACGTAGGACAAGCAAGAGCAAAAGATAAGAAAAAAGTAGTTAAGAAACGAAAAAAAAAAGAAAATTATCCTTAAATAAGAAAACCCCAAGAAACTTGCATTTAGGTGATGACTCAGATAGCAACAAGTTAATATATAACATTGTTTTACTTAACAACAAAATTAACACAACTTTTGCATAATAAATTATGGTTTTCCAAACTTCGCGCCATTGCCCCACAAAGTGCGCGGTATTACCCGATGAACTGGGGAATACCGCGCATAGCAACTTTTAAAAAAATTAGCTTTATACAAAATGAGGGGTAAGTTGAAAATTTTATTAAGTAAACAATAGATACCTCACGCATGTGCATACCCAGTAGGCAAAAGCGCGTTTATAAAATCCTTGAAATAACTTTTCTACAAGCAGACTTTCTTAGTTGCGCGGTATTTGACCGGTTTCCCCTAACCTTTGGAACTTATTTCTTACAACATACAGTTTCTCTACATCGCAGTTAGGGACTTAGAGAGTTAATCAACCACCCAGCACAAAGAATTGCGAGAACCTTTGTAAGTGACATTTCTTGGAGCAGAAAGTCTACACTATCTGAATATAGAAACTTTAAACTGGAGCTGGAGCGCATATAAAAAAATAGTTTTGCAGCGTAAGCCGCCTTAAATCTTCATCTTTCGCTAGCTAACTCGTCACTTCCCTTTCCTTTGTCTGTAGCCTTAAACGCTTTCTTATCGCAAACCTGCCGTTGGGCGCTGAGCCGAAAAAATAATTCCCTTTGTTAATTTATTCTAAATATAGACTTTCCGGCGCCGCCGCCATAGTGCCTTTCCTGGCCTGGCCTCGACAAACAATGCACTGTTATATTTTAAAAGGCAATATTGTTTCACTAAAAATTAATTAAAATTATTGGGAATTGAGAAAGGGTTGCGTTGGTCGCAACAATGTTACTTTACCTCCTAAGATTTTTTTAGTGGCGTGGCTGGTTGTACCTCATTGGAAGGCATATTTATCCAAATAAAACCAAACTGCTGAAACCACTGAAATCGGCCATTCAAAAATGCAGAAGGTTAGGTTCTAGCTATGTGAAAGCATTTGAATTTAATACATCGGATTGTAACCTTATATTGTATAATAACCTAAGCCACCAGGATTTTTTAATCGCGAACAAGTTTGCACCTCATTGAGCAGGCAAATTTTGAAACCACTGAAATCGACCATTTGAAAATACAGGAACTCGCATGCAATGTTCTAGCAATATGAAAGCATTACTTTGTAAGAGAGGTTGAAATCGCAATAATAATAGATACATACTACTGATGAAGTTTCCTTGAGCTTATTTGCTAGCTAAAGAAAAGTAACACGATTTGGTGACATATATTACTGGATAAGCACTATGTGAACTGAGGCAACAAATACCGGATATTGTACTATAGGACGTAGTGTTCTTTCTACTAACGACTTTATTTTCTATTGGTTTATAATTCCATAGGAACTTTTCGAGACTAATACAAATTTTACAATGTTTACATTATTCATACTTTAAGGCTTAGAGCTTAGAGCACTTGCAAAACATGGTTCGAAATGATGGACATCTTCAAATTTGCAAAAGATGTAATATTTTTCTACTTTTCACTTATTTTAGTCACGCTTTTAAAAAAACCAATTATCTTCGTTTGCATCTACTCTAATGACATATATTCAATACCTGCAATGTTAGCAACGGCAAGTAATAATGGGCATTCGTTATTTAATACCAAAATGTACTCGGCATACTTTTTAAGTAGTTCTAGAGGCAATACGCTTACCAGCTGTTTTCTTGTCAACCGTTTTAGACAAGTGAACACTTAGTATACTCAATACGGTTTAAATATTAATTTGAAAGCATTCATTAAATACGAGTCTCTTGACTGAAGCCTCTCATGTAATTTATGCGTTATCAATAATTTTACTAAATCCCAAACTGTATGCGTATACTCTTAAAAATCTACTTACTTTTTCTATTAGATCAGATATAGATTCATTTTATCCAAGTTGGGTTTGACGTATGCATTATTTTTACACCTCTTGATTTAGAAAGTTAAGAGAGCATGATGTACCTTGCCGAATAAAATCCAAAAGTGTAGACTAAAACTTTGTTGTCAGATCCCCAGATTGGTATATATTTTTAGATTTTGTTTTTATTGTAAGAGCAATAGGTATATATGATTTAATGGCTTGAAAAAATTGGAAATTAGTCCTGAAATCTATAGTAGGTATATAATTTGGAAGTGCTTTTTATTAGGTTATTTCTATTTTTTTATATTCTTAGTTAAACTCCGGTATACCAGTCCCAAGCCTGGGGCCCCATCAACGATGGGGAAGAGAGGAGGGGGAGGAGTAACAACCTCGTTAAAAAACCAGGGCTTATCTGGCCCGGATGATAGCACCCTGTGAGGGCCTCCGCCTGGGGTACAGGTGAAGAGGTCAACGGTGGAAAGAATATACCTGGAAGGCGGAAGAACCTCGAGGGGAAGATTGGTCTCCGAAGTCCTGAAAGACAACCAGTCTAAAGGAAGAAAACCTTAAATAAAAAATCACCTGGTCCTCCAGGTTGGGGGTTTTGGCGTCAGCTTAGTTCCCTGTCCCTTAGAATAATCTTCATTTACAAAGAAAGCCTAACGGTTGCCTCGGAACCTCGGACGGAACTACTGGAAAACGAAAAAAGCTACGAAAACGGACAATGAATATGGGAACCTGGAACGTACAAGGTCTTAGCGGAAAGATAGAGAAAATTACTCAAGAAATAAGTACCCTAAATATGGATATTGTTACACTAACTTAGACAAAAAGGAAAGGGAATGGCACAGAAATAAATAACAACTTCGTACACATATTTAGTGGAGCGCCTAAACATGAAAGAGCAAAAAGTCTGTTTTAATAACACAAAAAACACAAAAATAAGATCACAGATTTTGAGACTATAAATG
>MU182365.1:424927-457396 GCA_016904865.1 Pissodes strobi | reverse complement strand
AAAAACTTCTTTGATGAAAATGGGTTTGTAGGTAGACAGCATAGGAAAGCGCGATCAGTTTCTTGACATTTTTTTAAAATTCATTCAACGTTTATTAAAAACACTAGAGGTAAAATAGGGAATATTAACATAAAATATAGAAACAAACATTTAACATTACACACAAATATCTTATTGTTTATATGCATATATTAAGAGTATTTTTTATTTTGTAGTACCTACATAATATAAATAATTTATATAATTTTTCAAATACAATTTTCTTATCTACTTTGACCAATAAACCCTTGAGAAAATTTCAATTGCTTTTAAGTTACTTTGTGCAGTAATCAAATTATCTGATAAACTGGTATTTTGAATATGAATTTGATGAAAAGTTTTAAACAATCGACTCAACAATGCACATTTTATTTATTAACGCTAAATACAAAAAATATATTCGTGTCAGATATGGACATCAAGAATTCAAGAGAATGCCATCAACATATTTGATGAAATTCACTGATTATAATATTTTGTGAAGTAATTTCTTTAGCGTTAAAACATGGGCCTCTCATTTACATAGATGGGAGAAAATGAAATATACTCTTTCCATTTGAAACTGTTCATAATGGACACGTGTAATTAATTTTATTGAATAACATAGCTTCAAATTAGCAAGTCGCAATATTTAATACATTATTTAATCGCTATGACCATATCAGTGATATTTAAGTACCTAAGTTCTAGTTCGCCTGTACTAGCGCCATTTCTAACATTCACAGGTCATCTAGTTAAGATTCTTCTTTTCTATTCTTAAAATATAGGAATTTACATAGAAATTTATTGCTATTACTTCCGTCCGTAATTTCCCATTCATTGAACTATTAATTATACTAATTAAATAAAAAATAATTAATTAAGACTATAAAAGCAGGAATTTTGTCATTGTATAAAGTGTGAAAGAGTTAAAGTGTAGGTCATGACCTGCGATGACAATAAAGCTGGGCAGGACCGTCGTTCATTCGCCCATTCACTTTTACTTTAAACGCTTGCCGGATGCAGAAGCAGGAGCGGTTCTTTATTGCAGGAAAAAGTTGGTTTACTTTCTACTATGGACTTTACTTAATGCCATCGTAAGCGGATTTTATTGGCATACGGATAGGTATTCAATTGTTTGCTGTCGTTCAACGTGATTCAGCTAGGAATGAATAATTCAGTCAGATCTGTGACAAGTGCTAAATAAAGATCCAGTACGCATAGTGCTAAAACCAATCATTTTAAATGTTTTAAAAATAGCAGTTCAATACAAAATGGCGTTTTACCAGTTATCAAGATATTTTAAATTTGGAGCTCAATTATTCATATATATACACCATTGATTAGCGACAATATCACTCGTGTGTGTCAGTAACAAGAATCACTAAAAATCCTGCATAACTTAATTTTGCAGAAAATAAAATAATGGCAAACTAAAAATTCTTTGAAATAACTATTGACAAAGACCTGATTTGATTATCGGGTATAGTACCTATCATATAAATATCTATAATAATTACTGAAGATAAATGGAAGCGGGTTTTATCAACCCAAATTCTGCCACTGGCCGTTTAACCCTTCCGGTCCGAACGTTACATATTATGTGTACTACACATATTGCAAACATTTAAAGGTTTGTTTATTTTAATCAAATGGATAATGTAATAATCCGGTATTTGAAATTCCCGCTATTGGGCAGTTTTGAGGGGCTGTTGTTCCTAATCGTTAAAAATGAAAAGATGTGCTCGACGTTGTGAGATCTAAATGATTTTTTTGAGTCAGTTTTGTGATTACTTTGCAACATAATCTTTGCAAAAAGTTGTGGTTACCGAGGTATGTACCGTACAATGTGACAACTTGGGGCACTTTTACATTCAACCATGTGCAGTTCTTTTGTAACTTTCGATTTTACTTTTTGGATATAACCATTTTTCCGGTCATTGATGGTACTTTAAATACCGATAATAAAGTTTTAAAAAAGTAAAACATTTTTGCCACTTTAAAAAAAAATGTCCCTATCTCAAGTTGTCACACGGGCACGACAACTTTGGAGAGTGACTGATATGCACGGGGAACTCAAGATGCGCACTCTATTTACAATATGGGACAATTATATGGTTTTTAATAAAGTTGGAAAAGTTCAAAACAACATAAGAAACGGGTACCGGATACAAAATTAAAACTAATCGAAGCTGTAATACTTGTAATTTGTAAAATCATATTGCTTTTCAAAAACATTAACTCAACTAAAAATTAACTAAACCTCTATTAATTTTTGTACTAAGCTACAAACATTTTTTTAAACAACGTTAACTAAAAAACGAGTACCAAGAATAAAATACATTAATTCTTTTGTGCTAAACAAAAGAGAAAGAAGCAGCTAAGATAGAGTGGGTTAACAATTTTCCAGTCCACATTGGCAAACTGGTATCTTCCTCTTTGACAAGAAGTCATCCTCAAAACATCTAATACCTGGTCAAATGAAGCCCCATCAATGTCATCTAAGTGAGGAAATACGTAGATATCATTTGCACCTCTATAGTTTCGTATGAATTTACATGTGATGACTTTATAATCTTCTTCTTTGTTGAAATCTACAACTTGGCATCTTCTTCTTCTTCTTCTTCTTCTTCTTCTTCTTCTTCTTCTTAAGCCTTTTAAGTCCATTCCTGGATGTAGACCTTTCCTATGTCTTTCCATCATTCTCGATCTTGCGCTGTTCTGATCCATGCTAACCCCGCTACTCGTTTTAGGTCATCATACCATCTATTTGGTGGTCTTCCTCTACCTCGTTCAATAAGCCTCCGGCTCCATCGGTTTCTATCACTCCTTGCGACATGTCCTGCATAGCTCCATTTGAGAGAGGCTGCTCTATTTGCGATGTCTGTTACTTTGGTAATAGCTTTTATCCGTTCATTGCGATATCGGTCTCTTCTGCTTATACCGATCATCGCTCGTTCCATCGCCCTCTGAGTGATTTTTAGAGTGTCTGAGTTGTATTTCGTGTTTGTCCATGTTTCCGCTCCATACGTTAGGACTGGTAGAACGCACTGGTCAAAAACACGTGATTTTAGGTGTTGTGCTATGTTTTTGTTTCGAAGAATATAAGAGTTTTCTAAAGGCAACCCAGCCTAATCCAATTCTCCTTTTTATGTCTTCTTTTTGGTTATTTCTTCCTAGTGTTATTTTCTGTCCAAGGTATATATATTCTTCCACTCGATTTATCTCATTTCCATCTATTTCTACTTTCACGGTGTCTACTGGGTACATTAGTTGAGTTTTGGATAGGTTGATCTTTAATCCAACCATAAGGGATTTTTGGTGTAGGTCGGTATATCTTAGATTCGTTAGCCATTGGCCGTTAATATTGATCCCTTTGTCCCTTTAGTCGGTTTTCTTAAACACGTCTTCGAGAGCAAGTGTGAAGAGTTTTGGAGATAGTGAATCACCTTGTCTGACTCGTCTTTCCAACGGCACAGGTTGGGTGTTCTCATGTGCTATGTATATTGCTGCTGCTTGGCTATGTATTTCTTTAATCAGGTCTATGTATCTTTGGTCAACTCTACTGTTTGCCAGAGATTTGTAAACGGCCCAGAGTTCTATGCTGTCAAAAGCCTTCTCATAGTCAATGAACGCCAGACACAGTGGGAAGCCATATTCGTTTGACTTTTCTAACGTTATTTTCATTGTGGGCAGGTGATCGTTTGTTCCATAGTTTGCCCTAAAGCCAGCCTGTTCTGGGGGTTGATAGTCATCCAGTTTTCGTGTCAGTCTATTAGTTATTACTTTTGTTAGTAGTTTAAGTAGGTGTGACATCAGGCTTATGGGTCGGTAATTTTCTAACTTGGTGGTATCTCCTTTTTTGTGTATTAGTATCACCTGCGCTGTTTTTCATTCTCGTGGCACACCACCGCTATGTAGGCACCCATTGAGCAAAGCAGTAACCTTTCCCAACAAATTTTCGCCACCCTCTCTGATTATATCTATAGATATGTTGTCTTGGCCCGTACCTTTATCTGATTTTGTGCTAATTATGATCTTTCTCACTTCTTTCTTTTCAATGTCAGGAATTTCTTCTGATCCAACGTTTAACACTCTTATATCTGCTCTGTAATTTTCTTCATTATCAGGGAGTGTTTTAGTTTCATAATGATCTGTATAGAATTCTTCTATTCTACGTAAGATATTATCTCGATTGTGGATAATAATTCCTTCTTTATTGCGTAGTGCGTATATTTGTGTTTTCCCTATGCTTTGTTTGAGACATTTCATTCCTTTGTTATTTTCAATTACTTCATTTACACGTTCTTCTTGCATTTTGTTTTATCCTCTTTCATATTTTTATGGATTTTTCGGTTGATTTCGGAATATTCTGCGGTTGATCTTTTATTATCTTTGGCTAGTCGCCGCCTTTCATCCATAAGAGCACTAATGATGGTTTTATTCCCCATTCTTTTTGGTATTTCCTCCTCTAGTTTCATCATTGAATCTTGTATTGCTTTTGTTAGTTTAGTATTCAGTTCTTCCACTCCCTCATTATTGGTATCGATATTTTTATATAAGTTTGAGTTTATTATTTCTTCAATAAGTTCCTTTCTATCCTTGATGTCTTTTGCCATTATTCTGATTGTTTGTTTTTTAAGCATTCGTCTTCTTCTTTCAAGTTGTTTGTTAATGGTCACTTTGGCTCTCACCATTCTATGGTCGCTACTTGTATTAAATTCGATCAGTACTGTAACGTCTTGAATTATTTCCTTGCTGTCGGTAAGCACATAGTCGACTTCGTTTCTTGTTAGTCCGTTTGGTGAGATCCATGTTCATTTCCTTTTTACTCTTTTTTTAAAGAAACCGTTCATATTATATAATCCATGTTCATGCATAAAGTTCAGCATGGTGTCACCTCTTTCGTTTCTATTCCCCGTACCATAGTATCCCATGTACTTTTCTTCTTCTCCTTGGCTTTTGCCTAATTTGGCGTTAAAATCCCCAATTATTATTTTAAATTGGGTGGGATGCTCTTCTAGAGCAGTTTCAAGGTGTTCGTAGAACTCATTTATCTCTTCATTTGGGTGTGTCGATGTGGGGGCATATACCTGTATGATTTTTATCTCTGTTGTCGGGGATATAGTTAGAGTAATGTAGGCAACCCGATCTCTAATGGCTTTAAAGCATTTGACAACGTGCGTGATTTTCTTGTTAATAATGAAGCCTACACCACCAACTGTTCCGTCCTTTCCGCCTATATGTATTAGTGTATATCCGGAGTTCAGTTTAATCCAATTTTCTCCTGCTCTTTTGATCTAACATAGCCCCACAACGTCCCAGTTTATTTTACTTAATTCTTCTTCTAATTCTATTATTTTATTGTCCTCTCTTAACGTACGAGCATTATAGGTTGCAATTGATAGCTTTAGTTTAGCGGTTTGTTTACGATGATGTGTCGGTTTCTTGTCCCCCCCCCCCCCAGAATCCTCGGGACATCCTGATTTTTCAGGGTGAGATTGTGTGGGATCGTTCCCTCTACTCACATGGGGTATATCCTATGTTATAGAAGTCGACATTTCTCATAGGAAGTATTTGGCATTGAAACACCACGCTTGGCAGGCATCTTGGTGAGTGTGATTTCAGCCGCCCAATCTGGGTCAGACGCTGTGTGCGGCCGCCCACTCTGGGTTAGTCGCTGCTGCTAGTTTTGGTCCGCCCCGGGTATTTGATTTCCCCGGTACCACCCATATCTGGGAGCTGTTCCTGTATCCGCCACCTGGGGAGGTGCCCGATGGAGGACTAGCGACTCCATACGGGTTTATGGATTTATTTTCTTTATATTTCTTTGTATTTTTATCATATACAATTTTGGTGAGCAAAAACCCCCCTTGGTAACCTCAACTGCTCGTGGCTTCACTTTTTCCTGATTATCGGTTAGTGCATGAGGTTGTTCAATCAATTATCTTTCAGTCTCATCTTCATTATCTATCTCATCTTTGGATGACGATGAACTGAGCATAAAATCGTTTACGCAAACTCTTCTTCCTGGTGCAACATTGAAATGGTTTCTGATGGTTTTATAGTGCTGCATTTTGGACAAGTTTAGTACTTTTCAGGGTCCAGAGGATATATACCAGTTTTGCAGAATCCTGCAATAAGATTTTGAGCGGACTTATCTCCAATGTACCTTATTGTTTTCTATAACGAACTGGGAGTACTATTTGGTGCTAGAAGCCAGAAACAAATATTATGTTGCTCGCATGTCGCCAGCTTTGTGGCTTGCCATATTATTGCAAATTACAAGTTTTTTCCAGGTCCCAATCGTTGGAAATATGGGAGAGCCACGGTCTCAAAATAGTCCTTAAAAATCGTGGAATCAATCCAGCCGCTCTTTGATCTGTTGTACCTGCAATATTTGGGGCCACCCTCTTTCCACGAATCGTATAAGTGTTCCGCCTTATATAAATTGGTAATAGAACACCCGAAGCTGAGCTCATAAACATCAGTGAGATGCTTGATTTTGAAGAGTACATGCTCTTCTCTGGATACTTGGTGCCTTTGCGCACCACTATTTTGGTCTTTCTAGGGTCATCCGTGGTGTTGGTTTTATCAAAATTCAATATTCTGTCAAGGGGTACACTTTCCAATAATGCCTTCATTCCTGCAAAGTATATGTGTATCGTATCATAAATCACAGCAGCTCTACATCTTTTAATGTTTTCAGCTAGTCTCTCGGAGAGAAGTTGCTTATTCGTCTGCAAGAAGCTTCGATGCCAACTTGGACCGGGTAGGTTGTTCGCGAATGTCTTAGCTTGAATTCCACGTCATTGTATATGCCTTCTGGAAAGCGGAAACCCCCAATTGCTATCAACAACAATGTTTTCAACCAACATTCCTTCTTTTTCTCTCTTCAAAGCTGTGGGATTGTCAACAGGATTTATACTTTTCCTTCTTAATTTTCTAATAACTGTTGACTATGGAATACTAAATTGTTCAGCTGCGTTTCTCACGGACATTCTCCCACTGCTTACAGCTTCACGGGCCTTCTGTAAACTGTCACAATCAAAATATCGGTAACGTCTGGCTCCTATTTTTCTTCGTACACTCATTTTTTGTGTAGATAAGGCCCTGAAAGAGTAAATATCTTGATCTGGAGCACAAAATGTATTAAATGTGAAAAAATGATATGTTTTAAAATTTGGGACGCGTTGACAACCTGACAAGTTGTAAACCCAATACCTTTTTCGAGAACAAAAATTCTAGAAAAGAAAGAGTTTAAAAACCAAAAAACAACTAATTAAACCATAAAATTATAACGTGTCGCAGTTATAGCGCTACAGAAGAAGTTTTTCGATGTATAAATAACACACTTTTAGAGCGCGAAAATTGATCTCTCCTGCTGCAGTCATCTCTTCGAGAAACTTCAAACAACTAGTTTGGGTTAGTCAATCTAGGAACCCAATGTGTGACGTGCGCTGATTCGCCGTATCGAATAACGGCGTTGCCAGATGCATTTTCCGAACCAGGTGCAAATTATCCCATATTACCCTACTGTCCCATGTTGTTGCATTTTGCGGTAATAGTTGTTAGTAGGATTGTCCCTAGGGTTCTATTAAGAATTATGATCCAAGTGAAAACGACGTGTCCGATGATAGTGATAATTTTATGGAAAAGCATAATTCAACAACTATACGGCCAAGATGCCAAAAACTAGTGCGAAATTTAAATCACCAAGCGAAACCTCAGGATTCTAATACCGACTGTCGATTGTATTATTCCCGATAATACCCACCAACCCTCTAACCTCCTTCCCATCGAAAGGAGATATGTGATAAGGGCAGATATTGCAAAGAAGTCGACGCCAATACAAATTATCCAAAAAGTTTCTGCACATTTTTTATACCTACAGATTGTCGATTGCAATTATCAACGCCTGGAAATTTTGAATAAAGCTAAAAAAAGGTTTTAAAAAATGTAGATAAACGGGAAATATAAAAACTTAATGGCTGTACACTTATATCATGTCCTATAATAAATCAGCACATCGACATTAATGGAGTTAATGGGAGTCGATTGGAAACACAACAATTGAAAAGGCAATTTCTCGGGACGGTCTCGAAACTATATTTTCCCCCTCCCGCTAAATGCATCAAAGACGTATTACATCCTATATTTAAAGAAATATTTAAATATAATGGTTATATTTTCTTTTCAGTCCTACTTTTTCTTCTCTAAAAATTAGCACCAAGGGATTAATTAATCCAATGTTCCGGCTGTGGGTCCCTATGTTCAATTTAATTTTTTTAAACACCGACCTGGATTTTTTAGTTAATTCTTTAGTCTGTTTTTATTTTTCTAATCTAATGTTGAGCAATGCTCATACTTAAAGGACTAACAATATGCATCAAATCCAGAAGTACTTTGCCTACACACACTCTGTGTGCTCTGCCTAACACATTATCTCCTAGAGCAAAACCCTAGATCAATTAACTAATTTACTTATAAGTATGATACGCACGTTTTAGGCTACCAAATGTTTTAAAAAAATTATAATGCTGAAACGTCGTGTTTAAAATATGAGGTAATGATAATAAAATAAAAATTTCATTTTTTTCTTTTAAATAAAGGCATGGAAAGGGTTAAAATCATCTTAAAACATTTTTTTTGAAGGAAAATGCATATTTGTTTCTGGGTAGTGAAGGAAACTAAGTCGTCACGCGACAGGTGCGTCAGGTTCGGTTTTATAACGCTCATTCGGGAAAAGTCGGCGCGATGAGGCTATTGTAGTGAAAACTTTTGGACGCTTTTTCCTGGGTAGTGAACAAAAACGGCTTCAAACCGAAATTTGGGATTTGGTACATTTTTAGGTAGGTGTAATTCGTTTTTGGCAATACGGTTTTCAGTTTCCAAATTGTACTTTTATATGCATTAACTGTAGAAAAAAATTATGAAATTTTCTGAATGCGTTTCCCTATATGCTTTTACAAATCCTATTGAAATTAATGAGAATTGGAGATTGGCCAGTTTTTTTTTGAGCGTGTAATAATCCACCTCACACATTTATTTACCAACTGGCATCAAGATGGTATTTATAGAACCATTGACGAATAGATAACGAAATTAAAAGAACCTTCGGTACTAAAGAAATACATATTAAAGCCAAAAAAAGACACATAAAGCTATGTCTATGTTGCTATGACGATGATTGTGGGTATACCTATGATATAGATGTGTATCCTGATAAAGAAGATCTTTCCTGCAAACAATACGACCATGCTTGGTGAAAGCAACAATCAAAGAAAAAGATGTAGTACTCTTTTTCGACCAATTTTTAGTGAGTGCCAACCTGTTTGAAACAATAAACTATGCCACCTTAGGTACCTACTTGCATAACGCAAGTGAAAGAATATACCAAAGTGTGTAAGAAATTCGTCTCCAGTTGGAAGTGTAGAATATGAGGCAATTTAAATGGGAACCCAGGCTAAAATTCTGGCAAGTGAACCAGTCTCTAGCCAAAATGAGTGAATTTGAAAATAGGTGGACATTTGAAGGAAAACCAGCCTCAAGCTTTTTAGCGAGCGGAAATAGAACCAGAATTTAGCCAAATGAGAGTGGATTATTTAAACCTCCTTCTGCTGCGACGTTTTTATATGAAAAATCTTCCTTTTGAGGTGTGGATGCGACAAGATACTATTAAAATTCCTATCTCACACATTAGAAAAATGTAATAAAAAGAGACGTAAATAAGTGTACCGTATATTTCCAGCACTTGGCTCGACTCTCTTTACCTGCTTCTCGAAGGCTTGCATACAAGAAGTGCATTTTTAAAGCTTTTTATAATACCCAGTTTATTCTAATTGTACCGGACGATTTTAATTAATTTTCTATGTGAATTTGCATACCTGGTTCAATATCCTAATTAATTTCAAAAACATATCTGGTCAAAATCATATCTAACTTACAGCAGAATATTTCCTTCTTCTTCATTCTGACTAATTCGTTTTAATGTTTACAACATACGATCAAATTTTGAAATCGTTCAAAATTCATCTACAAAAAATAATAAGTATTTAATTTTTACCATAATAAATATATTACGTGACAGTAATATCAATGATTACAATCTTGCAGCTGAGCAATTTAATCATTACTTCATTGAGGGTACATCAAGGCATTTACCGAGTACATATTCAGAATTCTGATCAAATAGGACAATTTTTTAAGGTTAAATTTGAAGAATCTGATATTTGTAGAGACAATGTCATTTCTGAAAATGGCGAAACAAAATTTGTTGCATAAATTATATACACAATGATTTTTATCCGCATAAATCTTTGTTTCTGAATTTTTGTTATTTAAACGTTATTTTTTATATGATTTTCTTAAATTTAATTATATAAGTAGGCTTATTAGATAAGTAGAGAAATATAAATAACCAGATCCTCAAGTTCAAAGACCGACCTGAACTTTGTCGCTGTCCAGTCTGGAGAAGCTTTAATAGAGATAAAGTAGACAAGTGGAAATTGTAATAAAGGTACATTTTTAGAACTGGAAGAAAATTGAAAAGGGCACTGGGAATCCGGCATGTTTGAAGGAGACAAGAAGACCGGCAGTAAATACAGTGCCCCTCATAAATTTTGATCTATATGACGTTTTTCTTTATTATTGCACCTGGATAAAATATTAGGGCAAACATATCTATCGCTCAATAGATTTGGGATATATAGATATATAGTTACTTTATTTACTAAAATGGAATATGTTTCCACACAGTTTTAGCATCTACGAGAATGCTGAATTTCAACGACATCTGTTGATATTCGGAAAATGTCCTAGTTTTTCGAATTTTTGAAAAGCACGCCCCTGTAACTAACTGTATTTAAATTGACTAAATCATACTTAAAAATAAAAAGTCAATAACCACATAATATACTCCAAAAATAGTTGAAATAATAACAACATATTTTAATATCTTATTAATTTGGCGGATTATTAAGATGAATATGAAGGAGGATTAATTTTTTTGAAACGGTTAATCTAGGCTTAATTATAGAATTAGTTTGGGATACTAAAACTAAAACATCCGAGCACTATTGAAATTGGAGAAAATTTGAAAATTGCTAGTACTTTTTTTGTACGTGTATATTTTTGAAAAAAGATCTACCGCCGAAAAAGTTGCAAGGCTAAAAAAAAACTGAGACTATATTTCGATAACCCATGCCTAGGAGAAAAATTCTCTAAATGCTTGTCTGTTTCGAAAATGTCGGGAAAATGGTACTTTCAGAGAAAATATAAGGCATCGATTTCTACATCGAAACACCAAAGGTATTTTTATTCTTAGAAAAACCCCTTACTTAACAAGTTGAAAACATCAAGGTTTTATTATTATTAGTATTTTTTTTTAGAAAAGTTGACTACTTGACAAGTATATGTACCAAAAGTTGTATTAGAGGATAATTTGAAAATGATGATAATTTTTTATATAAGGTGAGCTACTTGAATCTAAACTTTTTATCATTTCATGTTTTGACAAGACACTTCACCACTTAAATTTTATTAATTACTGAAAGCCCTAGTAAAAGTTTACATTGATTCACATTAGCAGATATACATTTCGCAACCACCGACTCAAACACGACAAACATTTCCTTCTTGACAATAAATGATGAAAAAAAAACACTAAATGATCCTTTCACAGCTAAGACACGTAACGGCAACGGCGACGGACGGATCGGACAGGTTTTTTAACAATATTTTCCCGTAATTGTGCCTGACGATGGTGTATACCCTTTAACTATAGGAACAAAATGGGTAATGAGAAAGTAATTGAATTTTCTCTTATCTATTTCCACTTGATATTTATCTACCAACTACAGCAATACAGTTTCGTCCCTTTCATTGGTAAATTTATATACTTAATTTAAAACATAAACTATGTCATCCTTTGGAATATTGGAATGCACCCAACCGGTACCGACGAGTACAGTTCCGAAGGGTTTGTCGTCCGGCATTTGCGAACGCTCTGTTCGCGAAGATATTTCTAGCAATTAACGTGGTCTTTCCTTTCGAAGAGATGTACCTACGTGTGAAGGGAACACAGAATTTTTTCAAAGCCGGAAGATTATCGTGGTAAGTCTAATATCCTTATTAATTAATCATGAGATAGATACATTGGCACATACACTGCTACTTATATTTTAGCGTAATATCAGCAATATCGTCTCGTAAATATATTTTACGTAAAGTGAAGTTACCCTTTTTAAGGAAAGGCATGGTGGTGCTATATTCGATAGTTAAAATTATTATTCATAGTTTAACTAGGGTCCATCCTCCGCCGGGTTTTTTCACTAACCTAGAGAGATTCTACAGCTTCATTCCGCCCGTTTGGGACCTTTTGTCAAAGTTATGCTGACCGCATGATGTGACGTGTAGCTTCACAGGAAGCGCCAAAGCCCTAATTGGTGTCAGCCAAGTAATTGTAGGAGTTGAGGACTAGCCACCCACCACTGCCAGCGGATTCCACTCCCGTATGATCATAGGAAAATAAGTAGGCCCTACAATTACCTATTTTACTCACCATATTATACCTTATCATTTTCGAACTTCCTGTTAAATGATTTTTATTCGGTTATTATATTTTATTGTATCTATTACCGTTTCTTATCGTTACTTGATTTACTAATATTGTCTTTCTTTTCTACCGTATATGCTATTATGTTAGTTAGCATATGCTTCGCTGACACCATAGCAATAATCTGATTTATTTTTTTGTGTTCCGTACACTTACTTAAGTGCTACAGCTTTACTGTAAGTCATATAATTACAAATCCTATTTTTATCGACCTATCATTTATTGAATCTATTAACTTTTCTTATCGTTATTTGATTAACTAATGTCAACTTCATTTACTACCTTATATGATATTATCTTAGTTAAAAGGTCTTGCTAACACCATAGAAATTATCTGATTTATTTTTTTTTATTTCGTACACTTTCGCTTTGCTTTTACGTCTTACCTAACCGCTACTTTGACGTCTTTATGCAGGTTACCGAATTAAGCTCACTTCAATTTCTCCTGTAGATCTTCTTTGATCAAGTCTTTTGTCTGGTCTTTTTGTTAAGTGATTTGATTTAATTTTGTTAACTGTTTATTTGGCAAATGATGTTATCGCTGCCATGGAATTAGCTTATAATATATTTTTTAGCAGAGAAATACTTATTGAGGGTGATCCGTGATCAACTATGTTTATTCGGAACAGTTCAGATTTTTGTTTGAAAAATTTAAAAAATAGGAATTATGCAGTATTGAGGATTTAGGACTTAAAATTAAGACTCAATAATCTTATAATTTGAATGATACTTATTTTCGAGAATTTTCGCTTTATTTTAGGAGCAATACTAACCCAAACTATCACAAAACTTAATTTCCTACTAGTTCGTCGTGTCTGTCTTGTCTTAAAATAATATTATATTGTTCTAACCCAAACCATACAGCAGCTTTTTTTAACTATTTACCAGTATTCTGTGACATGCACGTCGAATGACATTTTCAAACCAAGCAATATTTCCGTCTTTATATTGATCTTTGTTTATTTTAGAACTAAATTTTCTTCTAAATTTTCCTCCTATGGGCAGGAGAGTAACTTAATCCTTCAAAAGCTGGTGCATGGGGAAAGTGGCCACATTGAGAAGGGTTGAGACAGCGGTCATAAACTTTGCTCCTCACCCCGATAGATCAAAGAAAACCATTTGTAGCAGAAGAGAGTGTACGTAATTGAATTTTTGTGTTAGTCCTCTTATTTTTGCTAGAAGGTAGGTAAGTTCTTTATTAGGCCTAGACTTACCGATGAAAGAAATATTTTAATAATGTAGTATTTTAATCATGTAATTTTTTCAACGACTTTTAATATGCGTTTCTTAATTCTTCTAGAAATAATTATTTTGTGGTTAGGTTTATTGAAAGCTAATCTTGACCTTGAGACATTCATTTTGGGCCACCTTGAGACATGTCTCATGTCAGAAAAAGGGTCGTTTACTCCAGAATCTATTAAGGCCATTTTGACACAAGAAATATATTTTCTGATGAGCAGGAGGATATGCTTAAAGCGTATGTGTTAATCGGCATAATGTGGAAAAGTTTTTTTTTAAACCTTAAGGAAGTTCTTTCACGTCACGATGGTTTTTCAAATGGTCATCTTCAACCTGGATGAAGTAGCAACAACTGTACAAAAATCAGGCATTAAGCAATTAATAAAGTAATAAGCGAGGAGCGTGGCATGTTGGTTACAACATGTTTTATAATTACTGCAGCAGTTTTGTTTTCTTAATCCGTAAAAGTTGATAGTAATATAACATAAACTTGCCTTGCAAAGATCTTAATTTGGTTCATTTTTTTCAGGAACAGCGTTGCCTCCTGCCATGATTTTTCTAAGGGTAAATTTAAACTTAAACAGCACATGATAAATGAAGCTTCTGCTGCCTTGCTAGTGCATTTGGATAGATGAACACCGAATTCTGTGTCAATAATGAAATATTTTATTCAACACTTAGGCAGCTCAAAAAATGTAATCCATCTTTCTGGATGATCATGATAGCCATTTTTCTAGTGACACACTTAATTTAGCTGAAGAACATGGCGTTACGGTCTTAACGCTTCCACCACACACCCCTAATAAACTTCAACCCTTTAGATTTATCGGTTTTTGGTCCATTAAAAACCTATAACAACAGCGTTATCGATTTTGGAACCCCTATAACTATTTTTCAAATTGAGGAATGTGTGGGCTATGCATTTGTTTAAGCCATGATTCTCGTAAACATAAAATATGCTTTTTAAAAATGCGGCATAATGCCGTTTGATCGTCATGTATTTCAAGACTTTGAATTTGTATCCAGCAGTGTTACTGATAGAGAAGCGCAATTTTTCGAAAATATTCAAGAAGAATCTGTACAGAATAGTCAAGATGAAAAGAGTAGCAATTCAAAAACTGTAACGCCTGAAAAAAGTCACCAACCGCTTTTCGTGCATTCAAGTCTTCAGAGGGATTATTTGGCTTCCCAAAAGCTTAACCAGAAAAAAAAATGCCAACAAAGAAGAAAGGGAGCAGCAAAATCGTGACAAATATCCCAGCAAAAATGTTGATAGTGTAGTATAACGTACCCGGGTCGATTCAACATAGTTAAATGAGATAAGTTGAGCTTTGTCCTTATTTTGCCAATGATAGTCAAAATTGATTAAAAAGAAAATCAATACCTACGTTGTGTTATTATTATATCTTACACAATTTTTAATTATTCGGATTGCGCTTCGACTAAACACAATTAGGGAAATTTGAGGGAAAGGTGCGTCATGTAAATTACGCCACAGACTCCTAATACGCCTAATTTATGGAAGAAAAGCGTGCCATACTCCGCCTGGAATTCACGAGGGAAATGAGCATGGCAGAGAAAACCTCGATCCCAATTCCAAAACCGAGCTATGCTGTACAACCCTTACTAGTATAACAATTAATTAAATTACTGTCTCACGCACCGCAATTTGTCGTTCCACACTTGTGACAATATTACAATACATTCAAAACTGTAGAGTTTAGTATTAGTTAGCCAGACGTCGCCAGCAGGTATTGAGGTCCCATACGGGAGGCTACTCAGCTATAGTTGCAAATTGAGCTAATATCTCTCGTAAGCACTGCAGGCCGATTAATATATATTTCCTTCATCATCGCTTAGCGATTGATTACATTATTTGTGATTGAATAGTAATCCATTACTGTTGCTTATTAGTTATAGTCATTTCGATATAATACATTTCAATTTCAATATATGGTTTCATTCTGTGTAATTGTGCACAGGCTACAGATCCTTTATCATTTCGGGTGCTTATAAGCAATTGGCATCAAGTCAAAAATCAAGGTTACAAGATAATGTTAATTTAAATTTTGCATAGGTTTCATAAAAAAGCAAATCATAAAAAATATAACATTTGTTAAAAGAACGACTCAGGGTGCCTTGCTCGCAAGCTCACGATTTATAGCTAGGATATTCGCTCAGTCAGGGGAAGAAAATGTTAGTGGATTCATCAAGTCCCTTGCTTACATTACAATCACAGTCATACGAAAACTAAAATTCCAGCACGAAGAGACAGGAAACAATACACAGTGTTATTCACAGCATAAAACGATTTCATTAAATATATACATTTGTTATACCATCAAATATAAATTATCCATGAGAATAAATGAAATATTTGTGCAAATTATGTTTGTAACAATATAAAAATATGTATACAGGTTAATACCATCAAATATGAATTATCCATGAGAATAAATGAAATATTTGTGCAAATTATGTTTATAACAATATCAAAATATATACACATGTTGCGCCATCAAATATGAATTATTATCATTGAGAATAAAATAAATATACTTGTGCAAATTATGTTAATAGCAATATCAAAATATATACACACGTTATACCATCAAATATGAATCATCCATGAAAATAGAAGAAATATTTATGCAAATTATGTTAATAACAATATGAAAATGTATACACATATTAGGCCATCAAATATTAATTATCAATGAAAATAGAAGAAATATTTATGTAAATTATGTTAATAACAATATGAAAAGGTATACACACGTTAGGCCATCAAATATTAATTATCAATGAGTACAAAATATATAATGGCAAAACTTATGATAATAACAATATTATAAGTTTCATTTTACCGACTTGTAATGACATAACATTGCAACACAGAAGCAAAACAATTCACCAAAATAAACTGTACACTTCGCTGGCTTCTGACTCTCTATTTTTCGTTCTCGAGCAATACCTTTCGGATATCCTTCAAAAAACCTCGCAAAAACTCGACTTCAGTAATTTATGACTTGATATATCTTTTACATGTATAAAGGGTGTCTCAAAATATATACATATATAGGGTGTCTCAAAAATGAATGTATCAGGGCTAATGAAATAGTATTTTAAAGAGGTGGGTCATCTCAATAGGATAGGTGATCAACGTAACGAGAATAAAAGGAAGGATTGGATTTGTAAATCAACAATTTCAAATTTCTTAGTCTCTGCGGAGCTTTTTGTCAATATGATTATAACTTTATAAAAACTGCCCAGATAGTTTTTTTTGCTGCGAAATAATTATAGTTTACTCTTCTTATACACAGGACATTCCATAAATCCTTCAATAAAACATAAATTACTTGTATGCTATGTAAGTTTCCACAGAAATCCAGCAACTTTTAAAATTAACAATAATATTATATTATGTAAATTCGTACATATAATGTGCTGTCATTTTAACAAGTACAATACTACGCTAATAATAAATGATTATAACTATAATTAGCGGCGAGATGTAAAGTTGAGCATAGTCAGAAAAAAATTATAAAATTATGGTAGTTACTCGAATAACGGAACGGCAACCAAAATATTTTTGATCCACTTTTTAACTTTAAAGAGGTTGTACTAAACATCTTCCTCAAGACTGATAACACAGTTCTTAAATTCTGCTTTCAATTATTACGACAGCGGTTTTATGTTGCACATAATAAGTGCGAGTTATTAAAAGCAACTTGCCAGACAATTATTGAGTGGGTATATACGGATGTACACTAACTTGGGTTCATCCAATTTTGGCTTTAAATCATTATTCGTTATTATCTTTGCAGGCATATTCATCATGCCCATTTTTATTGTTCTAACAATAAAGCACTGCGTTTCTCCAAATTCACGAAAGATCATTCTCATCGTTAAAACTATTGCCACAACAAAAAAAGAAAGTAGAATTTGAATTTATTTTCTTCTTAGACGTGAAAGGAAATCGATTAGGGTATCCCAAGAATCATAACTTAAAATAAAGTAATGTTAAGATGATCATTATTATGAAATTTGATTGCATCATGCCACACTGGTGTGGTAGAAAAGAGTGCATACTATCTGGTGATAAGCAAAATAGCGTCCAAATAGGTATCTATAATATAAGTATGTTAAATGTGTTATTTTATTTTTTGTTTACGATACATCATTTCTAAGCTGCCTTTTTTCTCTCCTTTTATCGTTCTTCCAATTTCCGTTTCTCCTCGTAAAACCTAAATAACTTTCTTCCTTCATGCGCCTAAAAATGTATTCTTGTTTCGTTTCTATTCATTTCGGTCTACAAATCTTCTTTTACATCTACTCTTTTTTCATTGGATTCTTCATGCTACTCGTTTTCTATATTTTTTTTCTTTGGTTAAACTACTACCGTCAGTGGCTCCATCCATACTTTCCTCTAAACTGTTATTGGCTTCAGCTTGGAAGTCTGGGTCACAAAATCCTGAAGCTGGTGATTGAACCTGAACTGATCTCCTCTCATTCCGAAGGCAACAGAAGAACAGGAAGTCGTGGTCTTAATGACACTTTCGTCAATAAAGAATACTTCATCAAATAAAGTGTCATCAATAATGCTTTCAAGTCCTATAGAGTCATTCATTATCTCGTCGAGAGGGTTTGTCGGTTTTCCACTAGCTGATGTGAATGCATTATCTTGGTTACTGCTAAGGTGTTGCACCTAGGCAAAGGAATATTCATCGTAGTAGAATATTCTTAAAAGTAAGGACATTTTTACTTCAAAAGTAGACTAATTTTCTATTCTCAAACATGAAATCGAAGAGGAAAATTAAATCTAAATGTCAAATAAATCTCTTTGAAAGTTTCGCACACCTTCAGATCTGCTTTGTATGTAAAATATTTACTTCGTGTTTATTGTGCGTGCTTAGAAATAAGCCAAAGTGTGAGATAGTTATATTATATATTTTTTGAATAATAGTTGGATTGATGTGTCTATATAGGATCGTATATCATATTTGCATTGTTATGTCTTGGAACTAATTGAGATTGAGAAATGAAATTGGTTTCCACGTATAAAAAGAAAAATATGCAAAAATCAGCATTTATAAAGTATTCTGCAATATAGTTGTGAAAATATTTATTATACTTAGTTGAATGTATTTTTTAATAAAATACTTGGACAGATCGGAACTAATTCAGATTCCAAACTGCAAAATAAAATATAAAATTAAGATCCTTCTTTAAGCCTAAACGGTTGAAGTAAACGCTACTAGTCATTGTTATGTGTAAAATTATAATATAGAAAATATACTGAATATCCTATTGGTTAAATTATCATTTAGGCAATTGCAAAGCTTCTGAAATTTGTGTTGTTGTAGTGATAATACATATTCAAATTGACTTTTACTTTTCCAAATACTTTGCATACTTGTTTACCTGAATAAACTCTATTATCTGCCCCCCGATGTTTTAAAAGTAGACGTAAATATTTAAATTGATATCATATAACTGTACCGACGTTTATTCAATGCTTGGTCCATTATATTGAAATCTACCTGGTTTCATCTTTAGAAGTTGATCCGATGATTTTGCATACCGTCAAACTTTCTACATAAATTAACTGTTAAAAATTATTTAAATACGCAACGGAGGTATTTATGAATGATTCAGTGATGATCTTATTGTTCGGAAATTCTTACCCTACATATTACTTTGTTTTACCTTGATACAATTATAAGGCCGCGCTAAATGTTATTGGGAGAGCAATAATTATTATATTTATTTTTTAGAGGCACGTTTCTTCAACTCCGTATATCTTCACTCATCGGATAGTGGCCATGATACAATGATTGTAACATCGTTGTCATTGTAGCTATACTAAGAGTAAAACGAAGATGCTGGAGCAATATCCGCTATTTATATTACTAGCGAGGAAAATGAATCATATTTCATGATTTTTTTAACATCTAAGCGGGGAAAGTTAATCATACCATCCTATTAAAATCTCTGAGGCAAGGCATGTTTGCGTCAAGTGGTGTAAGTTCTTTTCCCGGAAGCAGAAAGTTTTTTTTCAGATCATATGAATGTATATCATTTTTTAGCTTCGAAAACTAATGGTTCTTGCAAAAAACGCATGCTTTCTCAGGGGGTGGATCCTTAGTTAACCTTCCGCGGCTAACATGTCTTGATTAGACATGTAAGCTAGCATCCGTCTCAGAGACCGAATAAGAAACAATAATCCGAGAAGAAAATACCATTGACTGCTTATTTTCCATTAAAGTGGAGTGATAAAAACCCATTAGCCTATTTATTTACTTTATTGTATATTTTCAAACATCGGCACATTATTTTTACTGAAACAAGCAGTAAAAAACAAGTAATTAAAAAAACACGCAGAACTGAAAACTTATTTTGTCTATTTGTAAAATACTGAGTGTAAAAGCCGGGCTCCCATTCTCGTGTATTTGGCAAAATATTTGTCAATTGCTCATATTTGCCAAGTAGTAGAAGTAGTATACGCGGCCAATATTTGTACAATTATTGGCCACTGGCGAAGTCCCGGCGGCTGTCGGTAAAAATTAAGCCGGACTCCCATTCTCGTGTATTTGGCAAGTACGCAAATATTTGCGTACTTGGGCATACATGGCAAGTACATCAAGTTCCGAAGTCAATTTGACAAGTGCAGCGCTCCCATTACTCGTGTATTTGACAAGTACGCCACTACTTGTGTACTTGGCAACTAAGCATTTTCTCGATGATTCAGCGTTCATTTTCTTTCGATTATGGATAGTCGCGCCGCTGCAGCTGCATCATTTGTGGTAGTAGCTGGCAGCTATATTGTGATGAGGAGAAAAGAAGCGCAGAAATCAAAAAGAAGAAGAAGGTGGTGGATGACCACCGTCCGACAAAAGTCGAGACAGGTAAGTTATTACCACTATCCTGATCGACCAAAAGCAGAAACAATTTGAGACCAATCCATTTTGAAAAAACTCTCGCCACGTGCACACGTGACCGAAGTCAAAAACGGAATAACAATACCAACTGCCGAAATATTTGCGGGACATGCAGGCAAGTAGTGAGAGTGTATCAACAAGTATGCACCTGTCAAATACGCAAATAATTGTAATCACTTTGACTCGCATAATTTTTACCGACAACCGCCGGGACTTCGCCAGTGGCCAATAATTGTACAAATATTGGCCGAGTATACCACTTCCACTACTTGGCAAATATGGGCAATTGATAAATATTTTGCCAAATACACGAGAATGGGAGCCCGGCTTTAGGCGAGTCAAAGTGATTACAATTATTTGCGTATTTGACAAGGGCATACTTGTTGATGCACTCTCACTACTTGCCTGCTTGTCCCGCAAATATTTCGGCAGTTGGTATTGTTATTATTCTGTTTTTGACTACGGTCGCGTGTGCACGTGAAGTGAGTTTTTTCAATGAAGTCGTCTCAAGAAGTCGTTTTTGAATTTCTCGATCTGTTGAAATTCGAAGTCGGTATAGGACATTCGCGGAAAATTCTCCATTCTTCCTGGTGGTTCTCGAGTAAGGTCTTCTATCATAATGGAGACATTGTACCTGAAACAAAAAATTTGCCTAGTATACCAATTTTCAGAATACCTACAGAGGTATGGTTTCTGCTTTTGGTCGATCAGGACAATGGTAATAACTTATCTGTCTCGACTTTTGTTCAAAGAGGTCATCCACCACCTTCTTCTTCTTTTTACTTTCTACGTTTTTTTTTCTCATCACAATATAACTGCCAGCTATTACCACAAACGCTGCAGCTACAGCGGTGCGACTATCCATGATCGAAAGAAAATGAACACTGAATCATCGAGAAAATGCTTAATTGCCAAGTACACAAGTATTGGCGTACTTGTCAAATACAGGAGTAGTGGGAGTGCTGCACTTGTCAAATCGACTTCGGAACTTGGTGTACTTGCCAAGTATGCCCAAGTACGCAAATATTTGCGTACTTGCCAAATACACGAAAATGGGAGCCCGCCTTAAACCAAAGTTAAAACATTAGTAGCAATAAACCTTACAAACAGTAATCATGAAACTGAAATTGCTATTTTTTTTCGATCCATTCTCGGCAAAAAGGGGTCAAATACGTCAAACACCTGTACTTTTTGCATAAAAAGCAGCTAAATCTGGCGTTTCTCCTTTATTTGGAGGTACAGTAAAAGCATCGGCCATGCGTAGGATTCACCCGAGGATCCGTTTCCACATCATAAATGGCATAGACTTCTTGAATTTTCAATCTGATTTTTCTTACCTGACTGGTTAAGTTCAGGCATTTGCTAATGTGAACTTCAACCAACTGGTATCCAAGAGTTTCAAGGAATAATCTTTTAGGAAGTGTTTCTTCTTGGGTATTAGTTTTGTGCATGATATAAGAGTTTATACGGGCAACATTTAATGTACCATAGAAAACGACCATTGGCCAGCGCCTTGTAACTCGTGCAGAGTCCTAAGCTACACACAGCTTGTCGACCGCGTCCACACTATCCTTCGCTGCATTATAATCAATGATCATTTCTGATTTACCAGTGATCTCTTCCATAAAATCATCTCGATGCATGGTAGAAATAAGAAACACGTGTTTGTTTCGCCTTGGAATATATGAGACCAAAGTACACTTTTCCTGAAATGCAAACATAGAAGATTTTTCAGGCGTCTACGGAATTTGCGGCTTAATTTTTCTTAGGGTACCCAGAACTTTTAACTGATATTGGTTAAGAAGCGTGCTGGCTGATTCAGTGCTTGTGAAGAAATTGTCCATGGTAACATTGCATTTTGATCCCCATATTGGTTCACATAATTTTGACATCAGAGCCATATTGGATGTATCTAGATTATATAGGCCTATTGGCTGTTGTTTAACATATATTTCCATTTTGCCTGTGTAAACCACATTCGCATTTACTAAAACTGTATACTCTAAATCCACAGCGTTCTCTAAAAGCCCATAATATTTCGTCCACCGTTGCATATTGCTAGAAATAATACCTTGGAAGATTTTTATTCAATTTATCAAAACAATCTCTGACTGCTGCTAATTTGTCTTGTTTTTGCCTTTCTAGCCTAGTAGCTTTGTTGTCGATGCGAATATTTCGGAACAAAAATTTGAATATCTCTAGTGATATTGTCAATCTAAATATTTCTAGTCACATGAAAAGATGAATAATATTTTCATGATTACTCTTTGTTTATCAGCAATGTAAAGCAGTCAAAGTAGAGCTTTTATCAGCAATGTCAGTAAGTCTTGCTCTTCTATATGTCTCAGAATATTGTTTCATTTGAATATAGATTTTAGTTTTTATTGTAGCCAACAATTTTTTATAGCAAACCATTTGTAAAAAACAAACTTCAAATCTCAATCGGCGTTTTTCTCTCCTTAGCTTTGCTTTTCAGTTCTGACAATTGGGTTACAATATTGTCAACACGTGTCCGAAAATTTCCACTTTTTCCAAATATTTTTTTCAACCTAGTTCCATCTCTTCCAAGAAAGCAAGGTTCTGGAAATTTTCTCTTTGCTTCAGGTTTCGCATCTATTGCTCTGTTTTTATGTCTGACATATCTTGCTCCGTATCTGAATTATCATCTTGAATTCCTAGCTGACCTACTTCTAAACTGATATTACTGTTTTCAGCTTCTTCTACATCCGATTCAACCTCATCACAAATATGCAAAATTTTTCTCTATTCTCTTTCATAGTCACCTTCAGCCTTTTCCTATTAAAGCCTGTAAAAAATTAGACTAATTATCTTTAAATAGCCCATTGATAATTGATAATGGTAAACTTACTTTTTATTTTTCAGAAAATCACTGTATTCCATAACTAACGTCTCCATATCCAAGACCGACTTTGAATAATAACTCGGAACATTTCAACTAACATCCAACTCTAATACCGACTGTGACAATAACTCGGAACACGTCGTTAGAAGAAGGTAGCGGGTAGGGGTCAATCCGCATCGCGGCCGATTCCGAAATATTCGAGAATATTGGTTGAAGAAGGCATGTTAGTCGCTAAAGGTTAAAAAATCCTTATTTAGTATTATGAATCATTCAAGTATACCACGTTAATTGTTACTCAATCAAACATATTCCATTTGAATTTAAAAAAATTGGCAACAAAGGCTATTACACATCACCTTTAATGGGGTTTTGGGCACCCGAAATTCTAGTATGTTATTTAATTTAAAAATGTAAGTTTTCTTTACCATTGCGTCAAACTTGTCAGTATACAGGTTGTGCCAGAATATTAGATTTAAACAATGTTTGTTAAGTAGGTTAATGCACCGAGTGACCCATATAACTCTTCAAATGGAAATATCTTCATTATTTTTAAAAAGCTGTTTCATTTTATCTGGTTTTACCCTTGCTTTTGATTAAATACATTCAAGGCATTTCAAAAAAGTAAGGCACAAGTCACTTTGTTTTTTTTTTAATATAATATATATTTTTATGGCAATGCCACACACACCAAAGGGAGATCTTATGGCACTCGACGAGCGGTGTGTGTGTGCTGAGATGTTTATTGGCACCGTTCTTGAATTTGATTGTAATTTGGTCGAAACAGATGTCTTGGAAGTGAGTTCCACAGTAATGCAGTGCGCCAGTCAAAGGAGTTCTGGTAAAGCGACGTTCTAGGTGGTTCCAGCTGAACCACGAACGGATGCGCTCTTGCCGTCTGCCACGACTGTCTGAAAGGTGTTGCTGGGGGTGGGTTAAGGCGGGCCAAATCCTCGGTACATCTACCGTGGGGTAGGGGATATCTACGCCACTTATCTGCGGTGTTCCAGACTATCCAGATCACGGGTCAATTCCGGGTCGCCGACGAGACGCACAGCTCTCCTCTGAATGGAATCCAGCAGATTTAGGGTGTACTTTGGTTCGGCACCCCAGATGTGTGAGCAATAGTTTAAGCACAGTCTTATTTGCGATTGTACAGCAAGATCAGCTGCTGCACACCAAGCTTCTTGGTAAGCGTGGCTGCTTGTTTTCTTTTCTGCATTGAACTGAACAAAATTTCTGTCGCCCCAAGTTCCAACTTTCACCAGATCTTGTTTAATTGTTGTAATCTGCTCTTGTCTGCGGTGATAAGTCTCAGTCGTTGGTTAAGGTTTTTTCTAATCTAAATTGGGAGACAAGCGTACTGTCATCATCTGCAAAATTGTAAAGGATTATTTGTCTCGGTCAGCAAATCATTAATATAGATGAAAAACAGAGTTGGTGAATGTATTGCACCCTGAGGCATGCCTGCATTAATGGTGAATGTGTCTGAGATGCGTCCATCAAGTGCAACGTGCAGATATCGGATCCAGCCAGCTGCAAAGAGAGGCTGGTAGTCCGAAGGACGGCAGTTTATTGAGTAATCCATCACAACAAACTCTGTCGAATGCCTTCGAAATTTCCAACGCAATCGCTCGAGATTCTCTGTAGTGCTCACTTACCCTACTCCATATAATGAGTGACATAGGCCAATATATATCCTGTCAATCTCTCTTTGCGAAAACCATATTGGTTATCGCTAATTAATCTGTTGGTCTCGAGGTACTTGAGCAGTTGCTGATTGACTGCACGTTCCATGACTTTGGAGATTAGTTTGAAGGTGTGGTTTTCTTACCTTTTTTGGAACAGGCTGCACTCGCGTGACTTTCCAAGAAGATGGGTAGATCCTTTTTCGGTAAGACAGAGAATAAAATCTGAAAAAAACGGATGTTATCACATTTCCTAATTATTTTCAATTGTCTATCAAATTCTACATATTTCTTGTATTATATATCATGTATCAACGCTTAAAAGTTTTCGAATTATTGAAGATTTTAGAATTTCATATACAATATAATTGCTTACCTATTTAAATGCTGCTGCTATCTGAAGATACAGGTTTATTTTTCATAAGCCATAGCATTGATGTTTGAAGTCTGATTTGCTGATTCGTCTTCATTTTCTTCAATTATCGTGAATAATTACACAAGTGCATCAAAATTACCGATAATTTTGCATGACAGCGTGTTGTCAAAAACTGCATGAGTCCATTTTCATATTTTGGAGAAAGAACCCGACACCAAATTATCTGGTTATTTTGATACACGAGTGTAATTCGGGGGAATATTGCCCGAATGAGGACATGGTTTAAAAAAATACATTTTTACTCTTTTGTTAATACAAAACCCTACATGTAACTGTAAACAAAATAAAAAGACGCGAAAATACGATTTTCTTTAATTCGAATCGAGACATTTTTAATAATATATTTTAACTTTACTTTGACGTTATTTACAAACTGTCGCTGTCATCGTAAGTTTACAATGGAATTCCCATAGATACGTACGATGCAATTATCGCTGTGCTCTTTCGGTTTCTGCAGTGCAATTATCGGAAGTAATTGCACAAGTGCACCAAAATTACCGATAATTTTGCATGACAGCGTGTTGTCTAAAAACTGCATGAGTTCATTTTCATATTTTGGAGAAAGAGCCCGACACCGAAGGTGGAGGGCTCTTTTTGCAAAATATGAAAATGGCCGAATGCAGTTTTTCTAAGACAACACGCTCGAATGCAAAATTTTCTGGTTATTTTGATGCACGAGTGTAATTCGGGGGAATATTTCCCGAATTAGGACATGGTTTTAAAAAAATACATTTTTATTCTTTTTTTAATACAAAAACGTACATGTAACTTGTAAACAAAGTACAGAGATGCAAAAAAACGATTTTTTTTTATCCGAAACGAGACATTTTTAATAATACATATATATTCACTAGACTTTGACGTTATTTATAAATTGTCGCTGTCAAATTTTCAATGGAATTACTATAGATACGTACGATGCAATTATCGCTGTGCTCTTTCGGTTTCTACAGTGCAATTATCGCTGTAATTTTCCGAGAATTGCACTCCTCTAATGGGATTTTTTATACATGAGGGAAATATTCGCTCTAATTTTCCGAAAATTGCACTCCTCTAATGGGATTTTTTATACATGAGGGAAATATTCAATCATAAACAAGAAAATAAATAAAACGTAAAATGTGTAACCTAAATTAAATGTTCTGCATGTCTCCGATTAACTTCGTCACATATCTCGTAAATTTCAGTTTCAGTCCTTCTATAATTACTTCCTTATAATTTTCATTTCAATTCTTATTCGACAATTTTCACTCCTACTTCTTTCTTATGGACTGTATTTTTCAAATAGCTCCAAAGAAGGTATCCATAGGCGTTATATCCGGAAAGTTCACCTGCCAGTTGATTGTTCCACATCTACACATACACACATGAAAATTTATAACTAAAAGGTATTTAATTATTTTAATTAATTAGTTGGGCGCTACTTGTAACTAATTAGTGTTGCCCACTTTGTAATGAATTTCTAGCTCAGTCGTACTTATAACTTATTATTTGGCTCATTCACCAATTTGTAAAGATAGAGCAAAAGTTAATTTATTTAGTTTATTTGAAGGCGTGGATTGAACGATTTCCTTTGGTGATTTAAAATCTATATGGCGCCACTTACGATAAATCAAAAAAGGTAAATTAAAAACAACTATATATTAACTATACGTTTAAATTACAATTTATGGTACCATGTGCACTGCAGTTATGAACATAAGATGAAAATTGACTTAAAATTAGATTACAAATGCAATCAAATACAATAATTGATTACTGAGAATTTAGTTAACAAAAATGGTAAAAATGAGAATTGACTAAAAATTAGATTACAAATGCAATTGATCACTGAGAATTTTATTTACCAAAATGATGAAATTGAAATTAGCTTTGGTGTTTGACAAATTTAAAATAAATAAAATCTAGGTCTTTGCAATTCTTTCATATAAGCAACGCGTTACCTACGTTCCCAACTGTTCTTGTATTATCCGCAAACCACGTGATCGTTTGGGACCTCCTCTGGAATCTTCATCTGCCTGTACCTAAGCTTCCTAGCTATAGGCGTGTCAAGGGCTTACCAGTCATTCCAGGAATGGCTCGCAGTTGTCTGCACGTGCCTGCTATCGGATCGACTGTCACCACAATGATCTGTGTGACTGTTGTCTTGTAGGAACGTTGAACGTTTACATGAAAAAAAGAATTGGGTATCCTAGACCGGTGTACACTGCTAATTATAATTATACAAAAGAGTATCCTATGGACCTCAGTTTGATATACAAGGTTTTAACCAACAACTTGATAATTCACTGGTTACATAATCAGAACTTAAATTACAATTTAAGTTCAGCAAAAATTATAGATAATTATGATTAAATGACACTATGAATGATTACTGCTACTCAAGGTATTTCTTTTCTTTAATTAGAAATATGTAATTTTAAAGAAATAATGATTGAAATAAGAAATTTAAAAGAAAATTATGGAACTTGTCCAACAGTGGCTCTCGGCAACTTCAAATAGAAAATCACTAGACTTTAATTAAAAAAAAAAGGAAGAACGAGGTATAACCTCTCTTAAACAAGTCTAATGACTCCAAATAGGTACTTAATTTAATAAGATGGCCCTTGGCACATAAACAATAATTGGACGTAAATTACGTCTCAATTAATCAAAGATAAAGTTAAGATAATTACTATCTCGCTTTGAGATAGGAACTATGTTTATAGATAAAGAAAAAATCAACCAGGTAATTTTACACGTGCTTAACCTCTTTAATAAGCAAATCAATATAGATACATCATGGATCAAACGTTGACACGATAAGCAATAATAATTATAGTTCAAAGCTACCAATAAACTGAAAAAGTAATGAATTAAGTCTGAAAAGCGAAAAATGTACTATAACTAACAATATTGCTACGAAAAACCCAGAGAAATTCTACTACAAATTCAATTTACTACCTTCTACAGGAAAAGATAAAATCTGCACTGCGAATTCTCCCAACAATATCGTCAAATCTAAATGAAAATATCCAAATAATGTGTGTGACCGTTTAAAACGATGAAATAATTCCGCTCTCGACAAATTTCGATTAAACCATTATCAAATTACACGAATTTGATCAATAAGAAACGCAACTATTCACCAAAAAAATCGGTATTTAACCTTAAGTTCACCAAAAAAATTTTGAATTGTTGAAATCGCAATTACTTAAAAATGCATACAAAAGCCAAATATATCTAACGGAATTGGAAACAATTTTTAAGAATGTATTTAAAGTATGAAAGGATTATTGAAAAATATGCAGAATGAATAAGATATTTTAAGATCAAAAATTATTACGACTCACCGTGCCGACGTTTTAACACAAGATGAGACGGAATTTTTCAAAACTGTATGTATTCTACCCATTTAAAATTCAACGTTTTTTTTTTTCATTGGCCAGTCAAAACACGTGACAACCGTTGTAAGAAATACGGCGTCAAGCTAAGCAAGCATTCAAGCATTGCCTATCAATATACTAAACATTGAACTGCCTATCAATGTACTAAACATTGAAAACCATTGACAAATAGGTAGAATAAATGGAGCGGAATAGACAAATATTTCATAACATTATATTTAACATATATTCCGTTACAAATTATTATGAAGAAAGTGTCTTACTGTTCATCTCTGTTGCCAAATTATATTTTGCGAAGGTTGAAGTAGTGGCTCATGGATAAAGTGTATAGTTTAATTTTCCAATAGTTCCTGATATCTTAAGATACCTCGAATAAAACCGGACTTAAAACTATACGCCCCACCTAAATGTCGCACCAAAAATTGAGGAACGACCTTCAAAATAATTGGCTCAGCGTCTGAATTTTCCTCGGACCAAATGCGATAGATCTTCTCCTCATCGGTCCACACATTTTTATTTTATTAAAACTTTCTCTTACAATTTAAACAAATCTATGTCTTCTTCTTTTTGTTCGTCATTAAATTGTTGAAGTGGCCTAATATTCAAATCGTATTAATTTAAAGTTATGTCCTCTGAACTGTTCCATGACTAATTTTCTTGTTTCATAACTCATACGTTATACCTTCAACACAGTCTCTGAAATATTTTCTTGCATTTTCTTTATAATTAAGCAATATATCAATATAATAATTTTGTTCGTATCTTTAATTCTTCCTTTTTCTATTTACGAGAGATGTTGCTTGCAATAACTTCCATGTATTAACTATAGTTGATACAGGAGGTAATATTCGATTATTCTGAATATATCGGGTTCTTGTAGCATTATTATCATTTTTCAAATAATGCTCGACTATTTTCAACCTTTGAATTTCATAATTTAAATTAACTATAAACCGTTCGAAAGCGCCATTAAATTGGCAAAAGAATTTTCTATTTTTCTATTTAGCTGATCTTCTACCTCTTAGATTTTCCGAAAACACAATACATGCATCTCCAATTTAGAACACACTATAATATGATCAAAATTCAATGATGTTGCTTTTACTTTCTAATGATTCTACGTTTTCAATATCATTAAAACATAGGCTAATTTTTTTCAATTCTGTGCGAGATCAGAATTTATAATGCAGCTAGACCTTGTCAAGGCCGATTGTTAATAACTACACACTAAAACACATTATTATGATATTAAATTGGGTGACATAAATTCTGGTTCAGAAAAATATTATTTACTGAGAATCGATGTAATGGGCCTTTTAGATTTAATTGAAAACATTAAAGCTTCTTTTTTGAATTTTATACTCCTTCAAGATATTTTTAGTCAAACCACTAAATGCGGTACTTGGAGCGATAATAATTTAGGCCGGATTACTAGTTTTTTGCTTCTAAAATATTATGGACGTACCGAGTTAATACTTACTGACTTTATAGCGAAATCTCGCATTAAATTGTTCAAAAATTGAAACGATTTACTTAGATGACATTTAATAAACTTAAATACAGGCAATTGTGTCTAATCTACATAAATCCAAAACTAAATCTTCCGTCTAATTTAGTACTTTATCTACACATTTTAAGGATGCAAAATATCTCGATTTGCTAGTCCTTAGAATGTTTAACATTGCCATATTAAAATAAGTTCCTTAACTTGCAGCTATCTTCGTAGAGTTCCCTGCAAACCTACAAGGAAAGTAGTGCGGCATTCAAAATTACTTGAAAACAGAAATAACATAGCTGTTCACTCGCCTATAGAAATAGAAAAGGGAAAACTATGTTACAGTCGCTCACAGAGCAAGAGAAACTTGATGGAGTTGTATGCAACTTTATGTGTGGGGACGGCGTTATGCAGAAAGCTACCAACCCTCAATAGTGGCTCAAAGGGATTTATTAATTTAAAAAATCTGAAGGCTGTTTAAACACTACTTTGTAAGTTTCTTTTGATTCTAGATAGGTCTTTTGATACTTTATGTATGTTTAAATTTTTTAAATATAAAATAAAGGTAAAACATGGCGACTTTTTTGTGGGTTGGTAGGTTTTTGCATTTTGCAATGCAGGGAATTAATACCAATAATTTTATATTAAAGCAAAAGTAATATTATGAAAAATGATTTTTATTTACCAAAAAAAAAAACAAGATAACGAGGCTCTAAACTATTAATTTTATAAAGTTTTTATTTTATTCTATATCGTCCACCTCAAAATCTAAATCTTCAACATTATAACCCTCAACCTCTTCAGGTACATTGGCACCCTGCAAAGTTTGATAAAAAGGCAATGCATCTGTAGCAATAAAATGTATCGTTTCCCCTAAGTTCTGCAATTTCGCTTCAGAGATCGGTTTTCCGTTGGGACACAGTGGTATTAAGTCGCTAAAGATATCTTCGTTGCCAGGTATACCTCGAGAAGACTTTTTGACAAAAGTTTTGTGATAAAGTTGTGAAAAATTATGTTTTTGTATCATTAGCCAAAATCCAATTAACTTCTGTAATTTTTCGATTAGTGGTTTTCTTTTCGATCTTTACAACGCCCACAAAATCTTCAACAGGCATTTGGATGAATACCAATGGTCTCTTCTTCCTGCAAAGACGCATTACCTCCTTGTAATTATCTGGTGTCGTTCAAGAGCTGACTCAATGTCCCCGAAGTGGGTATCGTTTGGCAGAAAACTATGACCAGAACATAGAAATTTAACGGTAAGGCTTTCTATGTTCATGTGTGCCATGCAATATCGATTTTACTATTAAATTATTGTTTCGATTCTGCCTGCCACAAGAATCATACCAAAGAATAAGAAGTTTAACTTCTAGAGGTTTTGAATTTTTACATGTTTTATGGCGCAAGAGCCTACTACTTGGGCGCCACTTCCAGCTGAATCTTCTAAGCAAATGTAGCAGTAATGCTATGTATACCCGCGTTATATCAGGAAGCTGTAGGGTATATTTTAAGTTAAAACTTAAATTATCATCATATTTCTTCTTTTGCTATCTTGAAATCATCTCTTCTCATTTTCTACATATCCTCTGCATTTTGCAAATCTTTGTTATGTTCGTGCTTGAACTATTATTTTCTTTCTTTATTCTTTTCATTGTCTATCTTATTGCAGACGTTGCAGATGTCTTTTTGTAATGCCTTTATGTTTAAATTGACTTTCGTGTACAATATGTTCTTGTATGACATTAGACTTACTGGATTGGCTTCTTCCTATACGTGCATCTCATACATTA
>MU182365.1:411352-424527 GCA_016904865.1 Pissodes strobi | reverse complement strand
TATACATTTCACTGCAAACTCTTTTATTTTATAAACACGAGAGAATTTCCTTTCTTCAATATTTCTACCACAAGATCTCTTTTTTCGAATGCACTAGTTGCAATAAAATTGGTTTGAGCATCATATGAGTTTAATGGCCAAAACCATTGAAAATCGGATTTTCGCCTTTCAACGGTTTTCTGCACAAACTTCTTGGGTTGTATTTAAATACTTTGATTATTAAAATATGGTTTATTGTTGTACATCCGAATCTTTTTTCTTTTCGCGTTTGATTGTGATTTTTGTCGTGTTTGCCTTTCTTTGCCCATTGTTGCAAAGCTGGATTAATTTCTTGGATAGCATCGACTTGGTGATCGTTATAAACATGCACGGGAATATTTTCGTTATTAATATCTTCAGGTGCGTCTATTTCTACTTCTGGTAAACCTTCCTGTTCCATTTCATAATGCGGGTCTGACACCGAGTCGTCACTCTCTTCTACCAAAGTTTCATCAGAGATATTTTGACATTTGTTAAACGTGGCAACAGCAACAGATGTAAGAGTTTTTAGAACATCATTCTTTTTTGAAGGTATGCAGATATGACGATTTGAATGGTAAAGATAGGCGAATCTGGTCCTACTACAGTTTCCTGATTAGGTCCATAAATAGCATCTGAAAAAGATACATTTCTTATTAACGCGAAATTACTCCCACACCAATAGACCCCTGCCAAAAGAACAAAACAAAAATATTTTACAAATACTACTTTTCAATACATTAGTTACTGAAGGTGACCGATTTGACTAATTAATTTAATCTAGTTTGTTTAGTAAGAACCCGTCATTTATAAAGCTTTAGTATTGAACTGGAGAGGTAAAACTAAAAAAAAAAAACAAGAACATTATAAGATATTTGCTCGGATTTTCCTTTATTGCAACAACCGCCTTAGAAACTTTGCAGTTTGAATACTGTACATAGCGCTGAAAAATAAGTGTACTTTCAGACACTACTACACTGTATTAAGTTTTTTAACTATCTGGATCACTACTAATAGCACCATTAAACTTGCTAATTTAAAATAAAACAAGACGAAAAATAGGTTAGGTTATTGTAACTGAAAAACCCTATATTTGCAGAAAGCGCTCAACCCACTTGGGTGCATCTGACGTTATATGAAAATAACACCAAGTAAGTTGGTAGGTTTCTGCAAATTCAATTTTTGAACAAAATAAATATGTGTGTTAGGTTTTTGTAATTTTATAGGGTGTATAATTAATTGAGGTTTGGTAGGATTTTACAGAATACAGAGCGCGTATTTTCTTACCCAAATATACACCCAGTCCAACATCTGGTATGTTGGGGCTTGGAAGTTTTCTGCATAACGTATTTTATAAAACACGACCTTATGTAATAATGATGACTGTACTTGTTGAGCTTTAAGGTTTTAGGTGAAAAATATTGGTGGCTGTAATAATATAATCGAAATAAATCGTGTTAGTAAAAAGTGTTGTTTACAGATCAGAAATCGGGATAACCTACGGGTTATTTGTTGTGAAAAACGGTGAGAAACGCGATTGACGATGAGTTGAATCACGTTAAAGTTTTCTTTTTCATTGTGTGGCGGTGGCGGCGTCACAAAAACTAACAATTTTCGGGCGTTTTTTTGCTATCCTTGACAAATTTTTGAAAAAGTTACGATAAGTGCGTGTGCTGATTATTATTTTAGGAATTGCGGCATATTATAACTGTGTTTATTGGTATGTAAAAGACGTTTTTCTAGTGATTGCCTATGGCGAAAGGCAGAAGTGACGTGTCAGAGCGGCACAGGCAAATCGGTGATGGAAGACGGTGCATAAGCTTATTATATGGCTATTTTAATCCTAATACTATTGGCGATGGATGCCAATTTATTACGTTCGATTCTAAGATAAAACTACTTGGCAGATAACGCTGAACGACGTTTTACAAACAAGTTAATATTTACCAAGAAGAATTGAACTGCGATCAGATGTCTACCATATAATCCGGACGTCACCAGTACTCGTAGTGGCTCAGGCAGCACCGTCTGCAATCGAACACCAGGCTCAGCTCGTCTCAGGGAGGGTTGGTTCGAACAATCTTTTCCCAATAATGTTGCAACTAAATAAGGAATTGAATTAAAATAAGTAATAGTCCAAGTCGGGGTTGGACGCCGCTAAGTTTACCTTTGTTGGCAAGCCCTATCGATGTTAAACGGATACAGAAAAAAAAACTTGAAAATAAAAAGAAACTAAGTTCAAATTCTAGTGTCGAAATACGTAAACAATTACCTGTCGAAGACTACGCTGCTCGGTCACCGTTCAACATCTACATACTCACATACACCCTAAATAATACCAAGCATTTGAGGCCAATACTTTATTGTGAATAGTCAAATATAGCAAGCTCCTCTAGCCTATTAAGTAGTTTCCCTGGATAGATAGTAGCCTGCCCCGTAGTGAAATTTCGAAATGACCCGGTCTACTGACTAACTAGACACACCCCCTAATCAACCTTGACAGTTTGATGTAAAATATTTCAAGGTATCAAATGAAAGGTTATAAAACTTTGAAAGTTCTAGTGTCAAATAAAAGGTTATAAAATTTTGAAAGTTCACTTCTTCGAAACGCTTTGCTGCAACCTGCAACCTAGACGGTGATAGAAATACCGAATTTATCACATAGCCTATTCTAAGTTATTTTAACTCGGTTAGTATAGCCTTTCCAAAAACCCAAGTTGCAAGTTTCAACAAGAGAACGTACTCCTCAAAAAGGAAACAATGTTATGTTCGATTGTCAAAGCCAAAATTAAAGTAAAAGATAATAAAATGGATTAACTTCCTCGGATATAAAATGTACTAGAGATAGTCCATAAATGTAGCACCCGTAAGAAGTAAGCAATGTTTCTAAGCTAGCGTAGCAAGACTTCACAAAGGGGTATTTAAATATGTATACTTCAGTAGATTATACTGTATGCTTTTACCTACTAAAGTAATTAATGAACCGTTTTCGAAAAATGTTCGAGTACTAGATTCCGTGTAAAATTTAAAAGTCTATGCAAAGTATTAAATATTCCTGGCACACTAGTACTGTCCAAGTGTAGTTATATAAATATAAAATTAGACTTATCTCGTGTAACAGCGTCAAACTCCCGGGGTTATATCCGAGAATTAGCCATCATTCTTCTCTGTATGTCAAAACAGTCCTAATTAACCAGATTACGGGTAAAAATGGCTCTTTCTGATCTACAGGGAAACAGTCACAGAACCCCGCAACAAAGCGCTACCGGAACTCCACCGTAGAATACAGCTACTAAAACGATTGCCAAAAACTAGCTCCAAAAACCAGCTTCAAAAAAAAACCAGCTCCAAAAAACCATAAAAGCGTAAATTAAACCATAACAACAACATAACACGAAATTTACAAAAATGCCAAACTCGGCCCCAAATATCTACTTGAAATTCTACATTCGAACAACTTGATATCACTTACCCATAACTAGGGGTTTACCAAAACTGCCTGGGTATCTTGAGAAGGACAACGGTCTATATTGCCATTACGGCGGTTGCTAAGACTTAATTCTCACGCAACTGACCTTTCCTCCGGAGCTCTAATCGACTTCCAGTCTACTTCATGTACAGAATACGAACACTTCTCGAGGACTACCTCTCTACCCAAGGGAACTTCTTTGGCTAATCATTAAACAAAAGCCTTCCCAAATCAATAAGCACAGTTTTTCTTCTGATTCCTCTCTTCCTACTGGATCAAAATATCGGAAACAAATCTGTAAACACGTCAATCACTATCAGCTGACATTCAACTAAAAATCCTCATATGTCAGTCAAAATACTACCTGTCAGAAAACCTAGACAGGCACGAACTTATCGAGAAAAGACAATAGAGATGGTCGACCAAGTCGATATTTCTTCCCAAAATAATCTTTATAAATAAGAGAATTTTCACCCGTAACAAGCTGTTGGAAGGCGGTTTGGCAGCAAGTATCCACCAAATTATGACGGCCGAAATGGCAAAAGGCGGCCGTTGGTATTCCCGATACCAAGGGCAACAGGAAAGGCGAAAAATTAGGTGACAGTGCTCCTATGGCGGTAGAGCATGCTTGAGCATACTTGTTACTTTAAATAAGGCAAAGCTTTTTTAACATTTTCAAATATATTTAGATATAAAAGTTAATAAATATCAAAACAGATCTGAAGTGTTAATCTATTTTCCTATGGCTTCAATAACACTTTTATGACCCTTTTATTAGATACCTCGTATGGCAGGGTATATTGCACTGCCAATAAATCTTGAAATTCTTGGAACCTCTGGATATATTAATATTAAGTATTTCCTTAACGTTTTATATATTTTCATATGTTTTGTTCTATAATATCGCATACCAGTGTTTTCAAACTTTTGATTTATATCTGGCTCCGAGCAAAATTTTTGAAATCTCCAATACATGTCGAGAGACCCGATGCCTTAGACTATATTCTTTGTGATTCCATGACAAGAAGAGCAAAATGATCTTTTAGTTATTCAGAAAATAAAATGTCTGCCTTTGGGCGTTACACGTACCTTCCCTGAGATGTCTTCTAAATAAATAATTTTCCTGCATTTGGACAGTTTATTTATTCTTTATAGGTTAAGGGGCAATAAGAACGCAGTTCACTTGCTTCGTCGCAGTTTTTGCCTGTCCTACAACTTTCACCAATTATATTTTGGATTTAGTAATGATGGAAAGCGTGTAAATAGAATGGATTAGTGCCTTGGATGGCAAGACTGCTATTTTCTTGGGACACTTCGTGTAGGATATACCTTGGCTATATAGTAAATAGTTACGCAGATTAAGCCACAAGTGACGGAAAAGTGGAGATATGGAATATTGTCACATATAGGACTGGTTTCGCAGTCCCACTGTACTCTTTCAGGTGACGTAGCTCAGACCGGTAGTTGGGAGAGATGGATAGAAACACTCGGAATATGAAAGAAATTGCTCATCTATTGACTTCAGGCTGAGTATATAAGGTCGTAAGTATTACCAGAATATTTGGGAATGCATGTCTTGTAAGTTCCTGGGGTATTCCTAGCGAAATTCGATTGACGCGAACAGCAGAAAGACAGAGCAGGCCTGAAGGGCGTATAGATTAATTGATCTGGATAACCGTTTAGTTTCGTAGTTTACCTTTTATAGGTTTCATTAAGTTGATTAGCATTTGCCTTACGGCGTTATTAATTTTAAGTGGTTCACTTTTAAGAGTAGGTCTGATCAGAGGGGTGCATTCCCAATCAAGGTTGAGCACACTGACAGGGCTTTGTTAAGGTGAGAGCTTTGGTCTGCCAGAGGGGCGCTTTTCCAATACAGGTTGATCGGACTGGAGTTCAAAGCCTCCCGGTATGGGCTTCTGCGCACTTTTTATACCAAGCTTTGATTTCTAATTCGAGTATTGTTCTGAATTATCAACAAGCTTAATCACAACTGTTTATGGGCGTTGTTATTAGCTAAGGAGCTAATAACAATTTATAATTGAGGTTCATGGTTAGGTTCAAACTTTCCACTGTACGATTTTATTTTACTGAAACCGCTAGTCGACAATATATGTATTAAATGCTGAATCATCACACTATAAGCTTTAAAGCTTTTAGCTGTTTGAGGTGTAAAAACTGATTGATAATCCTAGCGAGAAAATTCAGAAATAGGTAATAGTTATTTACAATATTACTACAAGAATATTGTAAAAAATTTTATCTACTTTTATCTATGAATAAAAATATTTGGCAAAAGACATTTTTAAAAATAAAAATGCACCTGTAAAAATGCACCTGCTATTAAGTTTACTAATCAAGTTTTTTATGTTACCTTTCGCATGGTTACTGTTTCCCATGGTTACTGTCGAAACTTTGTCAAACAAATCCAAAAATATAAAAAGCGTTTTTCAAAATGAGCGAATCTGATGGAAGTTTACCCTCTGATCATAGAAAAGTGATTTATATATACACGAAATAGAACACTCACTTCTGTTGTATCCGTCAGTAACTTTTGCGACTGTGCTGCCATAGCGGTGTAGTCATTGAACTAATCTTAGGCGGGCCGCTCAAATGATATTTGGTTTGAAATTTTAATTGTTTTGAATTAGAGCAATGCTCCGAAACTTTCTCGATTTGCTATTTTGAGTAACTACCATTCCAAAACTCATTTTTGGAATAAATTATGTGTAAAATCTGTCAAAAATTAAGTTTTGGAATAAGAGTTATTGAAAAATAGCAATTTCAGGAAGTTTCGGAATACTGCGCAAATATTTACTATCTAGCAAATATTTGATAACCAGGCATATTGATGACAAATAAAACAATATATCAATGTAGGTAAATAATATGCATATTTATTAATTATTTATTTATTACTGATTTATTAATGATGTTGATAAAATATGTTTTTCTCTAATGCCTAACTCACAAAATTAAATATTCTGCTATGATATGCTTAACTATGGCCAGTTGCACCAATATATTTCATAAAAATTCTAATTGGACTGCACATTTCCCGATAGCGGAATTTGTATATAATTATTGGTTTGAGTGCGGATGACTTTCCACAAAGGTGAATTTTCATCTGCTATATCTTTTTCATAACACCAGCCTGAAACTTAGAATTTTGGCGCATGTCAAGGATTAAAAAATAGTACTTCAATAACTACAGGACGAGTTGGAAGGAATTGACCAAACCACAGAAGTAGGTACACATATAATGTTTTCGGCTCAGGTAAAATGTGACGAAAGTTGTTCATTTTCCAATGGTCATAGAAAGAGTACTTCTTATATACTTGTTCTCGAGGTAGCTGTTCTAGTTTCTCATTCCCTATTCGAGAAATCCAGATTGTAAATATCTATAACAGTAACAGGTAAAATTTATTTAAATTGTGAACTGTCATTATTGAAGAGAGTTTATGCCTCCATGATTTAAGTAGTAGGCAGTAGAGTGTCCCCAGAAGTAAGTCAAGGATTTCAAAGAGTAAGTCATAAAAAATATAAATAACTGATAACACAGGAATGTGAAATGTTGACCTTTTACAATACCTACTGGCAAAATCACATCACGGTAATTTTTTAGATGATTTGTCAGATTAGTTTTTGAATTTTGATGTTACCTAAGGATGCAACTGACCTATAGAAGGGCAGTACATTACATTTTGATTGCGGAAACTCATACTTTTGTGTCAAAAAAATAAAATAGAGTTTCACGTCAAGGATTTAAAAATAGTACTTCAAAAGACTAAAATTTCTGACAGTATCAATTCAGTATTTTTTTCATTTTGGGCATGCCTTGAGTTAGTTTTATTTGGTTGCGCGCCAGGAGCGAACGAAGCGAGCGGAGGGCCATGCGGGAAGTGAAATAGAATGATAAACAATTAATCAACTGCAATGGAACAGTGGAGCCCTTTTCCGTAACCTTGTTACGCCACTGGAATATTTATATTTTTTGACAAAATTCGTTTTTGCAAATTCAATATTTTCTATTTTTATATACTTTTTACCCAACACAGCACCCCTATTCACTCCACTGTCCCGCAAGACAGTTGATTACTATTAGGTTTCGGCAAACAAAAAACGTCTAAAAACGACGTTAAAACATTCAATTTATGTGATTCTGAGGAAAAAAACGGCTAAATCGGTCTGACGCGTCATCAAAAAAATTACCAAAATCATTAATCTGTAATCTCGAGTTGATCAAATCTAATGGTTATTTAAGTTAAAGATAGCCATCGATTAGTTACCTACTTTGAAAAACAATAATTAAAATTCAAACAACATGTCATCAGAGCATAAAAATGGAATTTTAATATAAAAAATGAGTCCCAACAACAAATGTTTTAGCTCTTATTAGGACTCTAAATGTCACTGAAGTTTACATGCATTTCAATGTTAAATGTTTATTCATGCAGACTAAAATGGGGTAATTTTGCTATATGAGGTCTTTAACTTCAAACACAGGTTTTTTGTGAAATTGGATTTTTTGCACCCGCATTTGAATCAATCTGGGATACATTTGCTTAGCCTAAACTTTATTGGGATTCTTATGTGTCTTTCTTATCCATTTAGATTTTATAGAGTAGTTCAACTAATTTAGCATGCAGAAGAGGCAATTAATTACAACACAAAAGTGGTCTGTGGTAGGACTGATAGGTACTTATCGATTCATCCAAATATGGAAATCTTAACATCGTACAAGCCTGTTACAGAAAGCAACACAACAGTAACACCTATTTCACCAAAGCAAAATTAATCCAAAAAACAAACTCGATTCAATAAATACAATATTAATTTGACATAACTGACAATACTGACATGACTTTTGTCTTTGTCACTTTTGTGACGGACGTCCAAGACGTCGAAAAACGGTGATGCGAGCGCACAGCGATGTAGTCATGAATTAAAAAAAAAGTGGAGGTGGTAAATCCAGTGAAAGTTCTCTTTCGTGTATACATAAATCACTGTTCTATGCCTCTGATATAAAAGCAGCGGCAAATGAAGCGATCTCAAGTTCCGACAAAATCCAAGGCGCAGTATGAGTTGGAGTACCAGAAGTTTGAAAATTGGTGCAAAGCTAACAAAATAAAGGAGGTGTCTGAGAAAATCCTTTTGGGTTATTTTTCCGGAAAGCCACGCTCCCAGAAACCATCTACACTATGGACTCACTACTTAATGTTGAGAACTGTGATTTCAGTCAAGAAAAATCAAGATATAAGCAGATTTTCTCAACTAATCGCATTTTTGAAAAGAAGTTCAGAGGGTTACAAAGCCAAAAAGTCCAAAGTTTTTACAAAGTAAGACGTATGTAAGTTTCTAAGTACTGCAGATGATGAAACATATTTACTTATGTAGGTTGTTATGATAATCGGCATTTTTGGGGCTTGTCGGCGCGAAGAACTAACTAAGTTAATGTTGGATCATATTGAATACAATGATTTGTATATAAAAATTGTGATTCCATGCTCGAAAACCAAAAGTATCCATCCGAGAATTTGTTATAACAGAAGGAAATGTGACAGGTGTCAACTGCTTAAGTATTTTTCCAAAATATGCTAAACTTCGTCCTTTTTAATGCAACTCACATGCGGTTTTTTGTATTCTACGGAAAAGGAAAATGTACTCCCCAGCCTGTCGGAATTAATAGTTTTGGAAGTATACCAAAAAAGATTGCAACAAAACTTAGATTGAAGAATCCCGAAGGATACACTGGACATTGTTTTAGGAGGTCCTCAGCTACCATTCTAGTTGATGGTGGTGCAGATATGCAGATGTTAAAGCGTCATGGGGGCTGGAAATCCTCTTCTAAGAAATAAATAGCAAGGAAGATCATGGGGTCAGACACGGATTTAATGATTGGAAACCTAAGGATGCAAGAACGTAAAGGGCTCCATCACATCCACTTCTGCTATACAAATTTCTAACTGTAAAAAGTATTATTGTATTATTACTGTTTATAATAAACGTTAAGTATATAGTTATTAATTAATAATTGATAATACATTTTATAATTGTTAATAGTAAATAAATCATTCTTCTGAAAAGGGTGGTTTTATTTAACAGCAAAATGTTAATAAAACCGTTTTTTTTTTCATTACAGCACTAGTGCTGTAAAGGCATCTATTACAGCACTAGTTCTGTAATAGGTGCCCTTACAAAACGATTTATTTAGAACTGTAAAATTCATATTACTAAATGAAAGTAGATAAAAAGCTTTATACAACTAATTGAGTATATTTATAAATAATCAGTTCTAAGCTGTTTTTCATATTTATTTATTCCATAAATACTACTGCCGGGGTTCCTGGAACCTGGGTATTTAACTGTTTTCAAATATTTCGAAGAAATGTGGGCATGTTGGTACTGGGAGATCAGCTGTGCTGCCGGTGATACCGTTAGAATAAAGACAGTGACGAGCGTAATCATACTCGCAAAACAAGCAAAAATAGGGCTTGTTTTGCGAGTTTAACTCCTATGAATCTAGTAGTACTTAAGTGTCACTTTTTTGGAATATCAATAGAGAACAGACATCAAGCAGATGCAGAATTGCTAGAAATAGTGGATAATTATGCACTTTGGCAGGAATATGATGACCGAGAAGAAGATAGTAATGCTGTTCAAGTGACAACAAATGCAGGTGGTAGAAAAGACGAATTCAAACAAGTTTTCGACAGCGTCGAGCGAAATGATTTTGAAAAGGAGGACGAAGAAATACTCAGTTATCATGACTCTCTAAGTAGTATAAATGATAATCCTTGATTTTCGGACAATGGAAATCCTTTAAGTGCTTTTGTGGAAAAGCAAACCAACGTTCAGTATAAAATGGACAGGAAGGCGAGGTTCAGGCGATGGGTGTTGGTAGAGTTCAATTGAAATTGCAAAGTTAATCTACTATAAAAAAAACACTACGGACCAATACCCAGCTACAAAATATCATGACGGTCAGCGCCCGCTTCATCGTTTACGTCGGCCCGGACAAAAAGGCTAATTGCCGCCCCCCTAATATAAATTTAAAAATATATATCTTTTGATTAAAATAAAAATCAAATGGTTTTAAATTATATTACAAACGTATATTCAAAAAGAAACATGTAAAATAATTTACGTTCAAGTAGAATAAAACAGTAAACATTAAAAACGTTAATATTAATAGAGCTCTTATTTTTATAGATAATAATTTTTAATAAGTTTGAAGGTGGTTTTATTTTTCTTTCTCCGAAACAAAACACTATGGGTCCATGGGTATCACAAATACCAAAATAATGAAAAGCAATCTAATTGTTAACCAGGTGCATTGGTAATATTATTACAAAAATGTGTTTTTGCACAACCGCACAAACAAAACTTTTTATTTCATTATTTATTTTTTTTTCCATTAATTGGACATTTTATGAAAAAATGCCGCCCTTTCGATTTGCCGCTCCGGACAAATGTCCGCGTTGTCCGCCCCTAGAGCGGGCGCTGTTACGGTTCAATCAGATTTGCAATGACCATTCAGGGAGAACCCGCCCAAAACTCTACTAGAAACCTGGAATTTACTCTTTCGAAGGATATGATAGAAATAATAATTGTGCGTTACACGATTAAAAAAAATTGATATTATGAAACAAATGTATAAAACATTTACTGCAAGGAAAAATAGCCCACAAACATCTTTCTACTTTTATCAAGGACAGAGAAGCTTCCAAGACTTGTGCCTTTATGGGCTTTTATACCCTCAAGGAGATTTGAAATCCATCCACGAAGATCTTAGATCATTATGACTACGGACGGGAGTGGAAATAGTTATTTGTGTATTTAGAGCGCAAAGTAACGGATTGCCGCTTGAGAAAGAATGTTACTGCGCGACGCGTAAGCGGAGCGCAGTAATCTTTCGAAAACGGCAATCTTACTTTGCGCTCGAAAAACACACAGAAGTTTTTCTACAGCCGCATTTTTTAAATATAAATGTACATTTTTTTCTATATTTATTCTGAAATTTGCCAATGACTGTCAGTTTTGACATATTATGTTCGGGCTTCGGGCATATTTAGAATAGGAGTACCAGCAATAAACTGTAACAAACGCACGACTGTCATTTATTTATCTTCGGTTTCCATGACCATTCAGCACACTAGACGGAAAAAGTGAGAATTTTCTTTTCCATGTTCGCGCTAGAGCGCAAAATAAGGATCCACGGCATTCGTCGATTTTGCGGTTTCATTTGAATTTAGTATTTAGTTATTTTGCGCGCGGCTGTAGAAAAAGATATTTTCAGACATCTCATGTACGATTATCCTTCTCACTAGTTTGCTTGCGGTTTGATGATGCCTCAATTAGAAACGGCCTAATCCAAAAGACCAAACTTGCAGGTTTTTAAAACACTTTTAAAAATTTGTTGAGCACTCGAAAGATAATTACAGACTAGGAGAGCACTACACAACTGACGAACTATTAATGCCATTCAGAGGGCCGTGCTCTTTTTCGATGTATATCCCAATCAAACCTGCCAGATGTGGCTTAAAGGTATAGTTTTTGCTGATTTAGAGTCTTACTACCTGACTAATGTAGAGATGTACACAGGAAAGTAGTAAGTAATATAAGTAATAATTGTGGTTGGTCATCGGAAGATAAAAATTATCTGACAATTTTGTGAGAAAACCAATCAACGTTCTGGGAGTAAATGGGCCGAAAAACGAGACTCGGACAATGGATATTGGTGAAGATTAATCGAAATTTCAAACTAAAGCAACTATTAAAAAAGTAACACTTAAATATGGGCTTAAGTACCTCCGTTAAGTACCAAAAGCTAACTACCCAATATCATTACGGTTCGACGAGGTTTGAAAAAACTATCTGGAGAAAACCCGCGCAAAACTCTAGTAGAAATCTTAAATTTACTTTTTCGAAGGATATGAGAGAAATAATTAATTTTGCGTTAGCACAATTAAAAAAACAACGTCACAAAACATTTACTTAAAGGAAAAATGATGCTTCTAAGACTCATGCCTTTATCCGACTTTCATACCTTCAGGGACATTTCAAATAAAACCACAAATATCATAGATAATTATGAGCTACCGACGGGAGAGGTATTTTCAGATGTCTCTTACAGTATTATCCTTCTTGCTAATTTGTTTGCGATTTGATGATGCTACCACTAGAAATGACCGGATGAAAAATAGCAAACTTTCAGCATTTAAAAAATTTGTTGGGCACCCGAAAGATAACTACAGCCCATAATGTATCCTAGTGCCAAGAAAAACATGGTGTTCAAACTGCAAAGTACCTATTTGTTAGAAATCTGCTTCATTGGTATGACCAAACTGGATTAAGTTGTGGATTCTACATAGGAAACCATAGATTAAATAGTTTAGGTTTATTTTTTTCAGTTTTTGAATGGCAGTAGTACTTGTATTACTAAAGTTACTATTGAACTTTTATATTATTATAAGTAATACTTATTTTCAGAGAAATATTTTACAGCAACTTCATCGTTTAAAGCTTTCTAGTAGAACAAACTCTACTACCTACCCATTTCATCCAATTTTTTCTGACCTAAGTAAAACTACTAGTACTATATCAAGCGAGTGCATTCATCGTAAGAAATCTCCAACAATGCATTAACAGCAAATCTTAATGAGGAGAAAAATAACATGCTCAATATATC
>MU182365.1:376947-411342 GCA_016904865.1 Pissodes strobi | reverse complement strand
ATATCACTGATATATAACACACTTTGCATTGCAAATTGCGTTGCGAAAAAGAGGACGCCGTGATTTAATCTTTATTTACTTGCCACAGTAGCAAAATGTAGAGCATCGTTTTAAACCAACATTCTTTATAAAATTCTAAAAATGGTTGTATTGCAAATTGCATCTTGTTCAACTCCTACAAACTACAAATTGCAATTTTTATAATTAGTTATGAATTCTTCTAAACATAACAGGTATGTCCTTTTAAAATTGTCTGTATATAAGGGCTTTATTTTGCATTCCTGGAACTGCTGTTGACGGCATTTTTGAAGTCTACGTAATATACTTCATTTAATTTAAACTTGTATCTTCGTTTTATTAAAATGAAATTGCGTATGAGTTTTAATTATGATATTGGCGGTGGCACATAAAGCGCAAATGGCGTTAAAATACAAGTACCGTGCCCTTTTAATACGTTAATAGAAAGAAAGCCTAGAGACGTCTAAATTATTTCGAAAATCGTTCATAGACGGCGAAATCCGCGATAGTTACATGTACCATTCCTGCTGACCTTGACCAGACCGTGGAGACTTCAACCGCAGCATAACCTACCTTATAAATAAATATATGTAATTTAGCTATTTGTTTCATTCCATTGCTTGCATTTGTATTGTTAGTCATAATTTAAAAATTAAATGTTTTAAAAAAGTATTTTATAGTTGAACACATTAAAATTTAATTGGCGCAGTCGATAGGATTGTGCGGTAGAGCGTCGAAAATTATCGAATCGCGCGGTAAAAGACATCTACGAGTGGTTTCTACCCTGTCAGTGCAATCCAAAAGAACCCCAGCGACATCGACTTGAGGAGTGCAACAGTGGAATCAAGAAGAGGAAGGACGAACACGTCGATTCCAATACGTGGACCTTCGTAAGAGCTTTATTCCTTTTTAACTTATATTGATCCTTTTATTTACGGTTTCGCATTTGAATTTTATTGATTAATATTGATTCTATATATTATGATTCTCACTTTTGCAAAAAATAACTAAAAATCAGCGTTCTTCAAATTTAAACGAAATAGCGTAAGAATTCGAAATAACTAAAAATCAGTTATTCCGCTAGTTAGTAGTTTTAAATAGTTTTGTATCAAAGAAAATTTATTATTCGTTAATCAATAAATTCATAATTTTTATTTACAACTAATGCATGTTATAAGATATTTTCATTTAATTACTTATGTCTGTTAAGGATATCGTCGAAATAGACGAGTTACTACAGAAAATAAGTTAAATTAATATAAGCATTGAATTAGTTAGTTAGAACATTTATTGGGTTCATTACAAAGATATTGGACACTTAAACCTATCATACATATACTAAAAGTTACACAGTACATAGCCGGCGGGACGCCTGCATCTTGAAAGATGCTTTTGCGGCCTCGCAACGGATCTACACCGCGCAAAATAGGGCTCGTTCGACTGCCCAGTCTATATTTGCGATAGGCAGGTGGCAATGCACATTGATGTTGTCGTCTTACTGGTACCCTTCAAGAGATTTTGTTGGCTTGTTTTCAAGGATGAAGGAGGGTGAGGGTGGGTAAATAGAGGTAGAAAAAGGTCGTTTTCCCATGCATGGGCCCGTGTTTGGCTCTGAAGTTCGGATCAAATTTAGCGTCGGCAATATTGGCGGTCTTCGGCGAGCCGCGTATACCATACTCGAAGAATCTCCACGCGAGTTTGTCTACATGTTCCCTGACATAGTCGACATGGGACATCGCGTGCAGATCTGCGGTTCTAGTATACCAACCCGCCGAAAGCGCAGCCCTTAAGTGCCGCTTTTGGATTACTTGCAGTTTCTGCATTTGATAATCCGAGATAGAGCTCCAAACCGGTGCTCCATACATAAGAAAAGGTCTGGTGATAGATAGGTAAAGGGTGATTTTATTTGCGGGGCTCAAAAAGGAACCATGCCTGATAAGGGGTCTTAACTTTGTTCCTCATATAGGAAACATGTTCGATAAACGTAAGCCTCTTATCAAGCATGATCCCTAGATACTTTACTTTGGATTTGGGGGGATGGGGGTGTTATTGATCAGGATGGGAAGAGCTTCAATATTTTTGAACTTTCGAGTAAAGATAGCTAATTTGGTTTTGCTAGCGTTTTCAGACTGAACGGTACTGACTTATAAGTGCCATGTAGGCAGCAATGTTATTTGTCGCCTCTTACGCGCTAGGGGCTTTGGAGTAGAGGGCAGTATCGTCGGCATATAATGCCAGGGATGAGTGAGGATGGGAGGGAAGATATGCTATGTAATAGCTGAATAGCTGTAGTACTGTTCCCTGCGGGACACCAGGCTGAATCGGCCTCAAGGTTGAATCTGAGTTGCCGATGCGTACCGAAAAGGAGCGCCCGGCCAGATATGACACGACCAGGGCTGCCAGATGCAGCGGAAAGCCGTGTTACAAATAATTTATAATACAGGCCGTTATGCCATACCTGGTCAAACGCCCTCTCAATGTCCAGAAGTAACAAGGCGGTGCTATGCCCTTCATTGAACCCCTCGTATATGTCATGCACGATCTTCGCGGCAAGCATGTTAGTACCATGTCCACCGCGAAAACCGAACTGTTCGTCCGGTAATATACGGAGGCTCAGGGCGACCTCATTAAATCTAGATAGTATGAGCTTTTCGGCAACTTTACTCATTGTGCTAAGCAACGAGATTGGGCGGTAGGAGCTCGTCAGCTTCAAGTCTATCCCGTGTTTAGGAAACAGTACTATTCGCGCGATCGTCCACGAACTAGGAAAGTGTTGCAGGCGTAGCATAGCGTTCACTACATGCATTAAATGTACAAGGGTTTTTTGGGGTAGGTTTTTGAGGATGATATTGGGGATGTTATCAAGCCCCGGAGCCTTATTCTTATGCAGATGGTTCAGAACCTTGCGCAGCTCGGCTGGAGTGACGAGAAGTTTACTCATCACAGGGGGCGGAATTGGATACTTGCGGTCCGAAAACGGCTTTATGAACTCCGTGATATGAGCGTGCAATGGCTCGGTGTCCGGTGCCTCCCTGTGTACACCCTCAAGGAAGTCCGCAAAAGCCTCAACTTTGGCCTGATCGGTCGATGGAGAATAGCGGGGATGTCAGTTGGGCCTCTGCGAACCTGTCTCGCGAGCTTTCACAGGGAGCCATCCCCCGTGCCTTGCCCGTTCACGAAGCTCATCCAAGTCGCATCCCTGTGTGCACGAATATTCTCCTTTATTTAAGCGTTGAGTGCGTTCACCCTTAGCCGGTCGTTTACAGCGCGGTTCCTCTGCCACCTGCGTCGAACTCGATTCCGGAGATTGATGAGAAGAAGGATATCATCAGGAAGAGATTCCGTAAACGGCTTCTTCCTGACTTTCGAACATAGTACGTCTCTGACGTGCTGTATAAGCATTGAAGATAAACAAATAAATATAGCATCTAATATGGAAGGAACAGCCGCAGGCTCATAACCCAAAATAAATTTGGGCCTTTTTAAATTTAGGTTAGAAATAATCAAGCCATTCGATGGGAATAGTGATACTCTAAATAAATTTATCAAGCGATGCGAAAGTCTAATTGATAGCTATTCAGTGTTTAAAGATAGGGAGCTAGACGCACATATTTTCAAATCAATTGTAGAAAAAAGTTTTGGTAGGCAATAGAGTCGAATTAAATAATTGGACAAGTTTAAAAAATGCCTTAATTCAATGTTTTTCTGACAGATGAGATCTAGATTGCCTTGTTCAAGAACTCACAAGAACTACCCCTTGTTCTGGTGAGTTCTTGAACAAGGCAATCTAGATCTCACCTTCTAAATTTTGGGCAGTAGATTACAACGTTTACGTAGTAGTGTAGCGCAACGTATTAGTGACGATCCTAATTCGCCCCCACAACAAACTTGTATGAAATTAAACATTACGACAAAACTGCTTTAAATACTTTTTTATTACGCATGCATCATAATCAACGATTACCGCACGCTGCAGCGTGCTTAAAATGATTTTTATGATTCGCCTACTTTTTTAAAGGTTGCTTTAGAGACATTTGATCATGTCAAATGTGACAGATTCATATATTCGTCAATATATCTCTTAAGTTTAATATTTAAAACATTTTTGAGATTATGATGCATTCGTAATAAAAAATAGCGTATGATAAACGTGTATAAGAGGCCTTTAAAGCCCTTGCGACTTACAGAACACTCCGTTGCGCATCGTATTTTGAAATATGTCGCGCGTGCTTTAAAGGCCCTCTTATACACTTATATCATAATATACTATTATAGCTGGTTGCACAGGTACATAGAAAAATAACATTTATTTAAAGAAACCTAGTTGTTTAGAAGACGCAATGGCGTGTGCAAGCGAATTTGAACATTTTCAAAGATTGTATGGTAATGTTAATGATGTAAATAAACCTTATAGAGCCTTAACCTTTCAAAAACCATCAAATAATCATAATAACTTCCAGAATAATTACACGAATAATTCATAACATCCTAACTATTTTAATACACACCAGCCGCAAAACTATTCAAATTTGGCACCAAGACCCCAATGGTCAACACAACAAAACTTTACATCAAGACCTCAATGGCAACACAACAAAGCTTTACACAAAGACCCCAATGGGGATTCCAACCAGGAATTTACCGCCAAAGAAATTCCCCTCCAATCAAGAGCCTTTTGGAAAACCTCAAAACGTTTTCCGTCTAAATCAAACGCTCATAAATCAATTGCCAAAACCTACCCCAATGTCTACGACATCTCGTATTCCTTCCATGCAGAGCCATAGACAGAATTTCCAAAATCATAGTTCAAGGCCTAACCCCATATTCAAAGAATTGTAATTTCAAGAATACCCAAACGAAGATTTTCCGCATCTCCCAAAGCTAGATAAGTACCCCCAATTCTACAATAATGACGACCAGGCCTATTTCGCAAATAGTCAAACTTAGTGACCATGTATTTATATCAGACTATATTCAAAATCATAAAGAAGCCTCTGATACTAAAACAGAGTTTCATCCACAATACCGAAACAGAATTTTTGCACTCGACCCGCGTTTCGCTAACCATGTTAGCATCATCAGGAAATGATTAAAACTAAAATGAAAATCTACCTAACTGGCTTTTAAGCTGCTGTTTGCTTAATCAAGCGGAACTAAAATGAACCAATCCTGGAATCCCGCTAGTCACGCTTGATCAACCAATACAATGGACTATACGGAATAGGCCCTCTATCTCTATTTATACTATTCTTACATTCAATAATTTCCATACTTTCATATGCGTCTAATAATCTCCTGTCAGTTATATTATGAATTAATTTTAAATTTTTAATTGTTATTCTATGATTTTTATCAAAAGCATGCTCGGCAACACTTGATTTTTCTGTTCTACCATACTTTAAATGAGCTATGTGTTCTTTGAATCTCGTTTGTAGAGATCTTCTAGTTTGCCCAACATATTTTTGATTACAATCCATACATCCAATTTCATATATTCCACTTCTTTCAAATATTCCAATTTTATCCTTTGGACCACCTAATAATTTTTTAATGTTAAACTGAGTCTGGTATACTAATTTTAAACCTACTTCCTAAAAAACTTTTTGGAGTCCTCTAGTATACTGAGGATTATACGGTATCAAAACATATTTTGCATTTTCATCCAGATTGACGAAAGAAGTGGAATCAGGAATGGTCTTTCTAAACAAATGCCTATTAATTAGCTTATTTATTAAGTTAGTGTTAAAACCATTAACGTTCGCTATATTCCTAATTGTTTCCTTTTCATTATTAAATCTTTCTCTGCTAAGAGGAAAGTTAACCAAACGGTGTACTAAAAAATTAAAGCTGGCCATTTTATGTTGGTCGCAGTGGAAGGAGTCATTAGGAATATATCGATTAGTTGCAGTATTTTTTCTGTAAATATCAAATTCTGGTGTGTTATTATCGTTCCTAATAACTAAAGTATCCAAAAATGGTAGCTGGCCATTGTTCTCGACATAATAAGTAAATTTAATGATGGGGAAACGGTTATTTAGTTTTGTTACAAAATCTTCAATATTAGTGGTTTTTGTATCGAAAATCGCGAAAATGTCATCCACATACCTGTACCATACCCTTGGAGAATATTCGAACTCCTGACTGATTTCATTTTCAAATTTACTCATGAAAAGATTAGCTAAGAACGGCGATAAAAAGTTGCCCAAGATTGGTTCTTTTTAATTCCGCTTGATTACGCAAACAGTAGTAAAACACAGAGTTAGGTATATTTTCATTTTAGTTTTAATCATTTCCTGATGATGCTAACATGGTTAGCGAAACGCGCATCGAGTGCAAAAATTCTGTTTCGGTATTGTGGATGAAACTCTGTTTTTAGTGCATGTTGCCGAAGGTTCCAAATCCCTCGTTTGATGTTAGCTCACTGTTCCCTAGTGTACCAATCCCACAGACCAAACTTTGCATGGATCAAAATTATTTTCAATACAAAAATAACTATTACCAACAACTTGAAGGCACGGCACAGCGCTCTTCTTAGCTATTCTTTTCATGAGTAAATTTGAATATGAAATCAGTCAGGAGTTCGAATATTTTCCAAGGGTATGGTACAGGTATGTGGATGACATTTTCGCGATTTTCGACACAAAAAACGCTAATATTGAAGATTTTGTAACAAAACTAAATAACCGTTTCCCCACCATTAAATTTACTTATTAAGTCGAGAACAATGGCCAGCTACATTTTTTGATACTTTAGTTATTAGGAACGATAATAACACACTAGAATTTGATATTTACAGAAAAAAATACTGCAACTAACCAATATATTCCTAATGACTCCTTCCACTGCGACCAACATAAAATGGCCAGCTTTCATTTTTTAGTACACCGTTTGGTTAACTTTCCTCTTAGCAGAGAAAGGTTTAATAATGAAAAGGAAACAATTAGGAATATAGCGAACGTTAATGGTTTTAATACTAACTTAATAAATAAGCTAATTAATAGGCATTTGTTTAGAAAGACCATTCGTGATTCCACTTCTTTCGTCAATCAGTATGAAAATACAAAATATGCTTCGATACCGTATAATCCTCAGTATACTAGAGGACTCCAAAAAGTTTATAAGGAAGTAGGTTTAAAATTAGTATACCAGACTCAGTTTAACATTAAGAAATTATTAGGTGGTCCAAGGGATAAAATTGAAATATTAGAAAGAAGTGGAATATATGAAATTGAATGTATGGATTGTAATCAAAAATATGTTGGGCAAACTAGAAAATCTATACAAACGAGATTCAAAGAACACATAGCTCATTTAAAGTATGGTAGAAAAGAAAAATCAAGTGTTGCCGAGCATGCTTTTGATAATAATCATAGAATAACAATTAAAAATTTAAAATTAATTCATAATATAACTGATAGGAGATTATTAGACGCATATAAAAGTATGGAAATTATTAAATGTAAGAATAGTATACATAGAGATATTGGGCCTTTTCCGTATATTCCATTATATTGGGTGATCTTGATTAAGCAAACAGTAGTATAAAAGAGAGTTAGGTAGATTTTCATTTTAATTTTAATCATCTCCTGATGATGCTAACATGGTTAGCGAAACGCGCGTCGAGTGCAAAAATTCTGTTTCGATATTGTGAATGAAACTCTGTTTTTAGTGCATGTTGCAGAAGGTTCCAAACTGCAACGAAGCCTCTGATACATTTTACGAGAAAATAAGAGAAAGCAACCAACAAGTGAAAGAGAAGGCAATCAAAAAAAGAAACGAAAAACGAGAAGATCAACCTCAATTTTCTCTCTAGGAACCGGCTTATATTAAAGCAAAACTTCGAAATAAGTCATTACCTAAGTTTCAAAAAGTAAAAGTTGATAGCCAAAACCCTATTAAATTAAAAACAAACATGGGCACTTATGATACAAACTCTGCAAAGAAACCTAAGTCTAAACAAAAACGATATTTGCAGGAAGGAAATGGCACCTGAGCCTTCAGAGCCTGATGCTACTCCTGGTACTTCAGCTGACCAGTGAAGATATCCAGCTTACCCTTGTAAAAAACCCATACTACCCATTCAGTTAGGCAACGTCAAACTTATATATAGTAAACATAGATTTATACACTACTTAGATTTAAACATAGTGAGTAGACAATTAACCAATATTAAAATAAGTCATTTTATGTTAAGAGATCATTTTGCACATGAAAATATAAATAATCCTATATCCTATCAAGCCGATAACTTACTTTATAGAACCGAATTTCTAATCAACATTATGCAAAATAAACTAGCTAACTTAAATCCTGACATTAGGAATAAAACGGGCCTTATTAATATAGTGGGAAATGTAAATAAATGGCTTTTTGGCACACTAGTTGCCGACGATGGTAATAGGTATGACAACGCAATTGATACTCTGCAACAAAATTAGAAAAATATTATAAAGCATTTAGTCAAAACAACTGATTAATACTTTTAATAAAACTATATCGACTTTAGCAAATAATCAAGATAGACTAGAACAAGGAATAAAAATGTTAAAAGCATCATTTGATAGTGAAATTAGTAGTTTTCAAACCTACCTAAGTTTTCAAAGCGTACTATTCCAAATAATTCTTGATTGTCAAAGACTAATAACATTCATAGACAATTTAAAAGATGCTATAATGTTTTGCTAAACTCAATGCTTTGCATAATTCCGTTATTTCTGATGCGGGAATTAATCAAACAACTCAATAGTTAAAATCTCTCTATAACATCGACACTATTCCAAACTTCAAAAATATTTTATCATACTATCAATTGTTTAGATCAGACCGGCAAACCACTCAAATATTTCGGCATCCGCAATAAAGGCAGCCATAAATGAGGCACAGGCGAACGCTGTAATGCGTGAGCTTCAAAAAAAATGACGGCGAACAACCCGATCGCGGAGGTCCATGGGAACAACAAAGGCATCGAAAAATCTGCAGATTTGTCACCGGTGGAAATGATAAATACGAGACCATACAAGCGGTCTCAAGATATACACACTTGCATGTGACTAGACTAGATAATAATACATCCGCTGCAGATATGAGAGTCTTTCTAAAGGATAAGTTTCCCGAGGTGATGTGTGAGGATCACGGTTCAAAGCGTCCTGAACTCTACAAGTCCATTAAGGTAACAATAAAACAAGAACATTTTCGCGAGGCATGGAAGCGTGAGCTATGGCCTACTGGCGCCTTGGTATCGGTTTTTTTTTGGTGAAGAGAAAGATCGCACCACGCTCACAGGAAGTGGTGGATCGCTCTGCTTAGGTAAATTAAGGAGGAGTAATGGTATAGGACATAATAATGAAAATCAAAAAAAGTCTTTCATTGTTTCCAACTCAACATCTGGTCTCTCCGAAATAAAATTGGGGAACTTGAAGCATTTTTGCACGTAAGTACTAGAAAGTATGATGTTGTGTGCATCTCAGAACTTTGCATGTGCGAAAATGAGATTGACTCTTTAAATTTGGCTGGGTATAGAAGGGCAGCTGTCTATGTCAGACCGCAGCACAAGCATGGGGGAACTATAATTTTCTCTAAGAGTGAACTGATTTGCAAGTCATTGGAAAATCTCATCGATTTAAGCTCAGAAAGAAACTGTAAAATTAGTGCAGCAGAATTCTCCAGACAGAGAGTAATTGTAATAACTGTGTACTGCCCACCAAAATGGTGATCACGTTTTATTTATGTCAATCTTTGAACAGTTGTTAGTAACTCTTAGTGGTAGCAACAAACACTGAATTATAAATGGTGACTTTAATATACATTTTGAGAGAAACTATGATCTAATAAATAATTTTATAGACCTAATAAGTACATATGGCTTTGAACAGAGAATATGTATTAATTCTAGGGAAAATCTCTGTATAGATAACATATTTACAAATTTTAGTGACATGTTGAGTTCTATTGTGGGCGTTTTTGATCCTTTACTCTCGGACCATAGGGCAGTGGATGTGGCCGTGTCGCTGCCACAGTCTGATGCCCGTGATGCAGTAAAACCGCATCTAACATTGTATCGCCCTCTTACTCATAGAGGACAGTTTCTGTTCTTTCAGATTATGGAAGCAGCAGACTGGACCTTCTTGAATCACAAGGCCTCTGCAGAATTAGTTTATAAACTCTTTCTGGATGAAATAAATAATGCATTAAACAAAGCATTTCCTGTTGTTAAAAGGGTATTAAGGGATCGAGGCAAGGTGTCGTGGTTTACGGAGGAGCTAAAGGGCATGAGAGAAACACCTAATTTATTGCATGAAATATATTGTATGACTCGGTCTCCTCGGATGCATGATGGACTAAGATAAGTTACCGCAGAGAGTATCGTAATGAAATAAATAAGGCCAAAGTAACGGCAGATTCAAATTTTATAAAGAGTGTTGGGAATAGGGTAGGGGCAGCCTGGCAGGTCATCAACTCTTCTCGAGGTTGTGTTGGTCGCTCTTCTGAGGACGCGAACATAGATGCTAATGAATTTAATGACTTTTTCGCAGATGTTGCGGACAGCATAGTCGGCGGCCTGCCACTGCCGAGTGTGTCGGCTGAGGACTATATGAGAAGGATGAGGGTCCCCTGTGGGACTGGCTTTCCATTGGCCAGGTATCCTACAACGAGGTGAGAAGTGCTATTGATGGACTAAAAAGGAAGGAAAGTCGTGATATCTACGATATGAGCAGAAAGCTACTCATGCGCATAAAAAATATAATTATAATTCCTCTAACAAAGATCATTAATAAATGTACACTCGAGGGTGCCTTCCCCAGTTGCCTTAAATTAGCAAAAATTATTCCTATTCACAAAAAGGGAAATATGTCTGACATAAACAACTATCGATCTATTGCTCTTATACCAGTCTTTGAGAGACTGCTTAAGAATAAGTTGTGCACATTCTTCGAGGGACCAAACTATTTTTAAATAACGAATTTGGCTTCAGGGCAGAACTCTCCACTGTCCACGCTGTTGACTCCCTTTGTAGATCTGTCTTGAAGGGCTTCAAGAGGGGGTTGTACGTTGGTTCCACCTTTTGCGACCTCTCGAAGGCTTTTGATACTATGTCTCATTGGATGTTTCTCAGCAAGCTATCGTTTTATGGTTTTGATGATCCTAGCATTTATCTTATGCAAAGCTACCTTACTGACCGCAGGAAGGTCACAGCTTAGGGGGGAGTCATGTCGGGTGCGAGGTCCACACAGCATGGGGTACCACAAGGCTCCGTTCTAGGACGTATTATCTTTTAATTTATGTCAATGATCTACCGATGGCTCTGAATGACGGTGAACGACGGTGCATGCAAGATGCTCAAGGAATTAAAAACACCAGAGTAGCACTCATGATTACTTCACTAGGGGGAGAAATGATCTTAGCTTAGCATCGGTTATTTGCGACTTTGCAGGTAATTTAACGCTACCCTGCACTATGCCCCTGCACTCTTCAATAGGCTACCTCCCGAAGTCAGAGGCCTTAGCCCGGTTGCGTTCAGGGTAGCAATAAGGCGGTATCTTGTGGGGAAGTCATTTTATTCACTACAGAAATTTTTCAGCTTACGAGCACATGATATTGACATTGAGTGATATTGAATTTAATGATGACTACTAGTCCAGCACCTTGACAGTGTTCTTGGTATGAATCCTGCACAATATTTTATATTTTGTATTTTGTTTGATATTTTTGCTGAATATGAATATGTTTATATATATGTTTATGTTTATGTCTCATTTTAAAATTGTATTTCAATTATTATCTTGACAATCACCATTTATGCATATTATGTAAGATTTTATGTTTTTTGTTTTTTTAGTATTAGGTGTTTATTTTAGTAAACATGTGACGTGTGTAAAAAACTTCGTGTTTTATAAACATGAATAAAGAAATATGAAATTTGAAATTTTGGAACACAAGTCTCATTTTCTAAAGGTAAAGTAATTTTGGGATTCACGCACCAATTTTATGATCATAAACCTCCGTTTTCCACCACCTCTATCCTGTCACCCAAAATAAGACCCTTGTAGTTCCAAAATACCCCTACCTAGCACAACTGAGAGACAACATACAATTTGAAGAAACCAGCTATCCAGAAGTTGAAGATTTTCTACTGCCACGAAAATCTCAAGCCCAGAGATGAATGCACCCTTCAGCTACTAAAAAACCACCCTACTGTCAATTGCCGTGCTGACGAAATCCACCTGGAAGAACCCTTAATCGAACAAGTGTCGTAAGAAGAAGTTTTGGCCCTGCCCGCAAACAACACACAAATATTTTCCAAATGTGGCTCAGATCAATATCTAAAAATCGATCTGTCCACGCTTATCAAAATCCCGAGAAATTGCGAAGTTACGAAAAAAAAAAAAAGAAGTTCACAAACAAACCTCAATTTAAACAGGGAACACCACTAGTCGTTCCAGAAATCCGCATCGATGCTCTCAGGAAAACGCAATCCTACAAAATTGCAAACCTCAGCAAATTCAACTTCGAGGAGATATTCAATCTAAAGGGCTCATTATATAGACTGCAGCTCACCGAAGAAATCGATGAAAATGATGTCGAGTCAATCACATGGAGAGCTATTACTATCACCACCCTAACAATAGTAGTAGCAGCCTACAGGGTGGCTGCTACTACTATATTATCTAAGAAGAAGATGCAAAAATGGATTTCCAGAAGGTGTCAATCCAAAAGAACAAGCAAAAGGAAATCCGATGAAAGTTCCAAAGGGGATGAAGAAACGCTCTCAAACTCCGTTATGTTCGCTTCTTAAGGAGGGAGGAGTTAGATGTACCTTTCCTGCTGACCTGGACCAGACCGTGGAGACTGCAACCGCAGCACATAACCTACTTATGTACTATATGTAATTTAGCTATTTGTTTCGTTCCATTGCTTGTATTCGTATTGTTATTCTTAATTTAAAAATAAAAAGTTTTTAAAAAATAATTTTATCGTCGGACACATTTAATTCTATATATATCTTTCAGCACTTTTTTTATATGAAACATAATAAACGGCATTATTGTGTTGGTTGTACTGCGCAATAAATGTTTTTGTCATAAAACTGATATCTTTTGTCTTTATCGATAAAAAAATATGATTTTGTTTTGTGTTCGTTTTATATAAAGGTGCGTCCAGACCTGTGACAAGACCGCGTATCGTAACACCGCCGCGAACCTCGTCGCGTATAGTCTGGATGGTACCCCGTAACCGCAACGCGTGACATCGCTACGTTTACCGCGTGTCATCAGTGCGTGCCATGTCCTGTCGGTCTTTCAGCGTCGCATCAAAGGGATGCTACGCCGCTTGGTTTGGCAAGTCTGGACGGGACCGCGTATCATCAGAACGTTTTGCATATTTAATTGAATTTCAACCATTGTATCGGCTATTTTTGTTTCGAATTAGTATTTGTTTTTTTAATATCAAGAGGGAATGGGAACAGGAGACAACGTTAACATTTATAGAATTACGCAATAAATTATCTATAACTATGTACGCTGCTGGTGCAACGTCCATGATGACCGACTGGTTTTTATGTAAATGAGCGGAACGCTGTGAACGGGACTATGATACGCGACGGTGATACGCGAGGATGACAGGCGACGATGACACGCATCGAAGTTCGTCTCGTCGTGAAAATGATCGCGACGCTGTCACGTCACGGGGTTTTGTCACAAGTCTGGACGCACCTTTATTACGCCGGAAAAATATGGTGAAGATACTGATATTGACAGTGATTTGTCTGATGACGAACGTGTGGGAAACATCTCCTATTTGGGTCCTATTATATTTAGAGTGGAGAGCGAGTACGTTCTCGTGAAGCTTTCCGGTTCCGATCTGACCTTTGACGAGGCATATGAATCGGATGACGATGTTCCATTGGCAACACTTTTCCCTAATGCAGCTTCTAATTATTTGTAGAACAATAATGAATACTTCACCACAACAGACGGTAAGGTGTGTTCAGCTAGTTCTGGAAATATCTTTCAAAGGCTCTGGTTGTCTAGTTCAATTTGCTAGATAGATATTGTCTTCATAAACTTTAATGTTTGAAGTCTCTTTTAATTAGTCAGGAAAATACACACAAGCTTTTCTCTGATCTAAAAGTTAATAAAAACACCATGTTCGACACAAATGTAACATTGAGTTTGTTCATTATTTAAAGCCAATTCGCTGCAATACCTATCACAAACACGTTAGAGATTGTAACAATCATTTGGATATGATCATTCCAATGTAAGTAATTTATAAATTATCCGTATCAATTCTCGTTTAAATCTCCAAAAACAATAATTTATTTTCCTAAATTTAAAAACTTCAATATATTCTAGTACGCCATTAGATAATTGATTTGTCTACGCTACTGGATTTCAGATATTCTAAAGTTAATTTGAATAGATGGCGATGCAGAGAGGCAACCAGTAATACTGCGTGTATATTGGGCATACATTTTACAGGTTTTCATTAGTTTCAGACTTAATTATTGGTGTTTTGTTTCGACGGTTACATATTTCCGAACGTTTCTAAAGGATATTTGATCGAGATTTTGTGCATTTTCTTATGATGGATTGAGTTCATAATTTGCGAGTCACAGTATTATTTCAATTGGCCTCGTGTCGACTCGGATATTGTAGTTTGAGTTCGTGTGCATCCCGCGGAAATCAGTTTTTATGAGTTCGAGTGAATAAAATCGATCGAAGCTGAATCACGAGTACCTTTTGACTAGACCTTCAGGCCTAAAAGGTAGTCGAGCGATGCAGGTCGAAATGTTATAATTCCTTGGGAATTGACGGCAGCTAGGCTGGATTTTTGTACCTGTGGATGGCATCATAGGATGGATTGGCCGAAACCTGAAGGAGAGCCAGGTAATTCTTTACAGTGGTGGACGAGATTTTTGTTTTAATTCAGGCTCAAAATTAAGATCAAAGTTAAAATCAAAATTGACCTCAAACTCTAAGTCTAACTCTCACTCTACTCTAATTTTAACTTCAATGGATTCTTGAATTTGAACTCTGGCTCGAGTTGATTGATGTAATCGCAATTCATATGGTCAGATGAGGAGATTGTAGAAGAGGATCTGGACACGACGCAGTTCCATTCCTAAAATCGTAGCCAGATGGTAGCAATGTAATTGTTGATTGGGAAGTGGAAATTAAATGGTCAGGATGACTTCGTGGTTATGATATCACTCTGCTGAAAAAGCGTTAGGAGGCCCTGAGCATTCTGGTCGTCTGGAAACCCATAAAGATAAGGGATCATTTTAATCAGAGAGTTAATTTGATTGATTATGTAATGACATTTTCTTGACTCATTAGTGGACTGATTGTAACGTATGGGCTATTAGCTTGTCAGAAGTTATATTATTAAGTTGTTAGGAACTTACATCTTTTATTTCTTGCATTTACTGACCTTACATAAATAATATAACCACACAATTTAACTGATTTTTTATTATCTTTCGGTCTACTTCAGACCTGGCGCTCATAAAATTGAATTTTCAGAATTCAAAAACTCACACCCCTAGTGCCACCGCAATAATGTGTATCTGAGCAGCGACAGGGTACCTCAAGGAATATTTAACTTACTTTTAGTTATCCTAAAGGTTTCAATTAAAGTCGAAACCACAATCAAACAAATTAAAAAAATAAAATGGAAAATTTAAAATGTTATAAGATCATAAGAGTCATATAATATATATTTCAATTTATTTATCTGATTGTGTTTATTTATTTTTGTTTTCTTCGTCTTTCGATGAGATTTCGTGTTTTCATTTATTAAGTGTCAGGCACATATGATTTTGAGAGTTAGACAGGTTAAATTGAATCGACATTCCCAGGTAACGGTTTCCTGATGATTTTTAAGGCATATTTACTTGCTGCTTGGCAAATGTGGTTTAGAGCAGAAGTTTGATTAACTGAGCTCTGACGTTAGGTGCTTGATCATGCGCTTGGATTCGTTATTTCTACTAAGTTAAGTTGGCAACATTGTTTTAGGGCCTCATTGAAATAAATAGGATCATTATTTTACGGTATTTCTGTTACGTTAATCTATTTTCACTCTAACCAGTGCCAGTGTTATGAATGCTACCTAGAAAACTTTTTGTTAAGCTATGAGAAACCCATTTCCACGTGGTAAGTCACAAAATCTACATGCTGTCTTCATTGGAATTAATTGAATATTCCAATTTTTCTAGAAAAATCTGTGTCGCTATTGCTCTCATATTGCCGGTCCTTGGAATTTACAAATATTCATTTTGAAGAAGTATCTAGAATGGACTCTATTTGTTTTGTGCCACTGGCTATGACATGATAGTTCTATAGGTAAGGTGAAAAATTAGTTAGGTTATGAGAAATTTTTCAATGTTGGATTTTTTTTTGCTAAGACAAACAATTGTTTTTAGGGTCCTCTCCACGGATACCGGTTTAGCACACATCATATCGCCTTTTCGTAATTGCGATTTTTATTTTGGGTTTATGACCATCAATCATCAGAATTATTACCTACTTGCGTGTTTTGGATGTTTTTGCGTGTCTTTGGCTGGAGGTGGCAGTCCAAGTGTGGAAAGTTATGATTTGCAGTGCTTTGGAGATGCATGGACGCTTCTTTCGTATTGCTCTATTGTTTATACAAGTGATGCAAATTGTACTGTACAATTGTTTATTTTTATATCAAGGGATCTCATCCATATATCGTTTTAGCACACATCATATCGCCTTTTCGTAATTGCGATTTTTATTATTGATATATTACCATCAATAATCTGAATCATTGACTACTTGCGTGTTTTGTATGTTTTTTGCGTGTCTTTGGCTGGAGGTGGAAAGATTAAGTTATGATTTGCAGTGCTTTGGAGATGCATGGACGCTTCTTTTGTATTGCCTTATTGTTTATACATGTGATGTAAATAGTAGGGAAAAAATAAAGTATTTATTTTGGGAAATATTACGTCTTTTTCAAATCACGTCCAAAAATTACTTTTTAGGATTAATAACATTGGAAATTTTTCCTAGTTGAGTCTCAATTAACTAGGTGCAGCCTAATAACTTTATTAAAGTGTACCGGAAAAATCCACGAACCTAGCTCTGCACTGTATTACTGGCTGCCGTTCGTATCTATTGGTAAGTTTGTTAAATGGGTTTAGGAAACGTTGTCATATGTTCCAAAAATTTCTCCTCCGGAAGTATATGGCGAAGTGCACTACTTATTTTTTATTTGTTGTCCAACAAAGAAATTTTATGCAATATTGAAAATCAGACTAATCTCTATGCTCAGCTAACCCAAGCTACAGCCTCTCATTGACTCAACAAAAATTTCAGAATGTATGGTGGATTAGCTGAATATCTTGTATAGGCGAAAGCATGATACCATACTATTGTAAACACCTAAACTTTGCAAAGCAATTTTTAAAGAGTAAGCCAATTAAGTTTGGTTTCAAAAACTGGGCACTGTGCAAGAACCCTGGGTACATGCTAACTTTTCAAGCATACGCTGGAAAAAGTAAAGAAGTTCGATCTAAAGAAGAACATTGGGTTGCATTCGTCCAAGATTGTGTTTCTCTCTTTTTTTGTACAATGGAAAATTAATAATAAAAATGAAAAATTGAGAGGTAGAAAGTAAAAAATCGAAAAATGGAAAATCGAAACATAGAAAATGGAAAATCGTGACAAATATTATACCTAAAAATATGAGCTTAAAAAATCACATTTCATCTTATTCTAAAACATAATACGTAACTAATGAAACCTATTTAAATTCAAATGTAAAAGTGATTAATATCCTTATAAATTCATAGAAAAATTCGTTTTCATTTATATTTGAAAGCGTCCAGAGTTTGTTTGGGTTAGTTTGGGTTATCGTATGTCGGAGGAAAGCTTGGTTGGGTGATGTGAAGTTGCTGTTCGGCGTGCTCGTCTTCTTCTAGGTGCCTTAATCGTCTTAAGCTCATCTGGGCGATTTGGCCGTCGCTTAACTCGAACCTCTCGTTGTGGTTAGTGACAGTGATTTCATGTAAGACAGCAATAGTACATGTCAAGTTGTGATTGGGTGAGAAAAATATGTCATCATATTCTGTGCAAATATCTAGAAGTTTATGCAGTCCGTGTGGTTAAGGTTAGAGGTAAGTTGTTTATCATTATTTTGTTCAAAGGGTTCCAAATATAATTTAATGCAGTTCATTTTAGTTTTTTGTTTGTCGTATTTAATATAGTTGTAAACGTAAGCTTTTGCTAAAAATACTGCTTCATGAATTTGAATTTCATACCTTGAGATAAATTGGTATTTAAAATGCCGATTTCAGTAACGGTCTCGGAACGTGGTTCTAGGAAATATGTCTCTGAACTACTAGGATTAGTATTGAGATGCAGTGGGATTGGAAACGGAAGACAGTTTAATATTAACTGATTTTTTTCATAAGATATCGTAGCCATTTCATTATTTAAAAAGTCGTTACCGATGAACCCGTCAAAAGGAAGATTTAACTGTATAAAATTTGACGTTGAAAGTTTTATTGTGTATGCCTAGTGGCAATAGGATTTTACCGATGGTTGAAACTGACGAATTTGCTATTAAGGGTTAGTGTTTCGGCTGAATTGAAGGTACATTTTGTTTGTCTTAACTTTGGAAGTTTAATTAGGGAAACATTTGCCCCTATGTCGATCAAGAATTGGAATATTGATATTTTGGAGAATTGATTTTTTCTTCAAACGTCAGTAAATCCATCATTACTCGACTGTGTAGGCGGCAGTGAAGTTTCGTTATTCCTCCGCCGGAGCTTTACTTTTCACTTTTCCGCCGGCGGAGGTAAAAGTGCTGTCATATCAACATAGATACAATACAAACAAACATCAAAATAAGCGTCAACAACTCATGAGTTATTAAACTAAAATTTGTATTTATCACTCAATTTGTGACTGCATTTCTAAAAATCACTAATTTAGGAACAAATTGGTTATTATTTAATCGAACTTACTCAATAACTGCTTATCAATACGGAATTAAAACGCAATAGAAGACGCAATTTTAAAAAAATAATTATTGTTGACAGTGTCCACTGACAGCTTTATGTGACATTACTATAACAACAAACAGAGCCTATTCACCAGCACCGCACCGGTCTAAGCCGCCTTGCGAACCCACTTATCTTTAATAATAATTATTATTACTATTAAAAAGAGACGTTTTTGCATTAATTTGTCGACATTTGAAGAAAAAACAGCATATTTTATATAAACAACATTAGTGTTTGTTAGAAAAATGTCGACCATTTTGCAAGATTCAGAGGAGTTAGAAATATGATTTTCATTTAAGGAGTTTTGATATGATTTTTGGGTATTATTTGGCTCGGAATTTGCGTAAAAATTGGAAGTAGTATTGATGCTCGAGGATTTCGAGTTTTAATTGGTTTTTGATATAGGATTTGGAAACAGCGGAGTTTGGACTAGTCTCAGATTTTGGCTTGGAAATAGCAGAAGTTCGATGCGAGTTAGAACAAAAACCCAAATTGGTAGGATTTTGCGAATTCGGAAAATATTTTACGCCATTTGAATTTCTGTTTCTACAAGTACGGCGTTCACTTGGGAAGATTCCAAATTTAAATGTCCTTGTCCGTGTTTTGTACTATCGCTTGTACTAGGAGGGTTAGGATTTTGCATATTTGATTATTTTCTTTTATTATTGTATTCGCGTCTTCGGCATTCGCTAATCAACTAAATGACCTTTGTTGAACATTCTCATTATTCGGAAAATTAAAAAATATGTGCCCATTACGCAAACAATTCTAAATTTATTTGCATAAAATGTCAAAAATCACTACATTTGAAAATTTCTTCCAATAATATTCTACATTCCATTATATTATGTATGTATGTTACATTTCAATTTTTTCAATGCTAAATATACCTGTAGGCATAAAGATCGTCATAACGAGCATACTGTATGTTTTTCTGGTTCGAATAAAAACAAAATTCATATAAGCAAAAGTGATGGATTCTGTATCAAAAGTGATATTTTCGGGAAAAAAATCTTATTCAGTTTGATCACTTTATGCACAAAATGTCTAATCACATCAAGAACGTCGTCTGATACAGGTATAACAAAGTGTAACTTCTCTATACGTTTATAGGCATCCTGAAAATCAGATTCAGACTCAAAAAAATATACTAGAATTAAAAACCATCTTCTAGTACTAAAATACACGAGAGGTTGAACACCCTTACTCCTGTATGCGTTATACTAGTCTTGGAATTTGTGTAAGGGATACTATACAGGCTCACTTAAGTTTTATTTATGAGTAATTAAGTCCAATTTTGGTATGCCATTTTCTACACCTTATATACAGAAATATAGTAAATTGCCTCATTTAAAATGTTTGTTTGGAGTCATGAAATTTAATGAGCAGCCACAGCTTTAATAAAATGTACGATGTAATTTTTTTTCTAAATATCAAGCGAGCCGAAGTGAAGCGTTAAAAAAATATAGCTGTTAATTACGTCCCATGTAATTAGAGAGAATAATTATGTTTATCTGTATGTTTAAATCGCCTTGTTCTCACAACGAGAAGTGATCTTGAATCAAACAAATCTACAAAACATTTAAAATATTTAGCATTTTTTTAAATTTAATGGTCTTATTAGAAATTTAATGAAATGTTGAACTATTTCAATAAAATTTTATTGGTTTGTGAAGATTAATTATTACAATTTTATATTAAGTTTAAAAAAAATTGAATTACAGTTATGGTATGTGGTGCAAAATAATTATTTGTACTTTTATTTAAAATTCGATCGAAAATAATGGAAATTATAATAAATTATTATCGAAAATAATGAAATTATTATAAATTATTATAAGAATACCAAGTGACGTAGAAGATTTTAAGCGCTAGTCGGGTACAATGTGTTATTGATTTCTATATAAAGGTCTATGAATATTTCGTACAATTTATCATACTCCTTAACTCAATTTATTGCCAAAATTAGCATTTTTAGGGTGATATATTTCATTAATTATTACGTTGATGCACACTGCGTGGAAAGTGTAGTCTCGTGGTGTGGCACTATGTGTATTTCGCGCAAAGGAAGATAGAGCAAGTACTGAATTCTGTAGCAATAATAGTTTATGCAAAAAAATAGTTCTTTTACATTTTTATATTCATATACATTATGATAGTACGTCGTTAGGTTAAAAAATAACATTGGTTAAAGCATTTAATATAGAACATGTATACTGAAACATTCATTTTATAAACACACAAAAATTAAATATTTATGAATAATATTATTTTGCTCTTCATGCCATTTCTCAAAGCTTTAATGCCGGCTTGTTCGGACAGCCTTTACATCTGTAAGTAGTCTCCGTTCGGATGTTCCTCCTTCTTCGTACATATTCTGTATTTGAAGAACAAAGTTCTCTGATTACTGTTAGTACTGTTAGGATATATAAGAAATATTTCGGGTCATTTCCCAGATACTGCAGTATATCTTGGAGCTCCTATCAGCTGGGACGCAATTCTGCGATTGTCATGGATTCGCCTTGGTAGCAATAAACCTTTATCTTTTGTATTTATTTTATATCTTCTCACAATGTCAAATATCTATAAAAATCGTCGTCGGCTTTCCAATATTTCCGATACCGAAAGAAAGCATTCCATGTTGGGATGTCTGGATGGTAGAAAAAAATACTTTCTTAGATATCTGGATGATAAAAAACACATTATTATAGCACCTAATCGCTTTTCGAACCAGCAGTAGGAGGTCATTTGGTCGGCTCAATTGATACCCAGCATATGCTCATTATATGTAGAAACTTCCAAAAGTTTTCTTTTACTTTCCCCATAACCATGCTATTTCCACCAATTCTAGATAATTTTTGGTTGTTATAAGAAAGATATTCTCTGAGAAATGTAATTTCCCTATCTCACTCCCTTCTTGATTTTTTTTTGGTAACTTGAGTAGGATTTTCCTTGCTGTTGCTTATCAATGTTTTTACACATACACTGGGTATTTGGTTTTACAGTAACTTTTTCCGATTGTTCAATGCCATTATAGTAATTATCCAATCGTCTAACTAGAGTTCTTCATTAGGCAAATATGCCACATAAATTATTCTAATCAGTGCTTTCATCAGGTGCTTCAATTTGTCCAGTTCTTGTGACCCTTGTGGAGAAACAGATACCCTGAACCAAAAAGCTACGTAATATTAATAAAAAAATATATTGGCTCAAAGAACTCTGTTTATCGTTTTTCGTCTGATGAACGAGTTCGTTGGGCCATCGAATACTTGTACATTAGTCGATACCTATAATTATATCAGTCAATGCATTTCTTTAAATGGGTAATTAAAAATGTTTATTGGTCTATTAAATATTACCATTGAAGTCATAAATATGTTCGTAGAACCCCCTACCGTATGTGTTGATGCAATAAGAATATTTGTAACTGCAATCAACGCGTTTATTGATGCAATGAAAATATGAATAGATTCAATAAAAGGGTTTATTAATCCATGAACACATTCATAAGCTCCATCATTTTTGATCATATAACCAATATACGTATTCATTGTTCCAATAAACGGGTTTACTGATACAATGAACACATTCATTACTTCAATCAATTTTGTTCTTAAAACCAACGAGCGTATTCATTGATCTAATTCAAAGGTTTATTAATCCATTGAACACATTCATTATTTCAAGAATCAATGTTCGTTAAAACAATGAACGTATTTATTAATTCAATAAATATATTCGTTGATTATGATATACTCCCACAAACTTTTATGCATTAACTTGTGGTGTTATAGTTTTATTCAACCTTTCTTTGCATCACTAAGAATAAATACGTTTAAAGAAGAATGTTCACTTTTCATGCTAAAGAAATAAGTTGCAAAAAAACTCCAAAACAATTGACTTTCCGGTGGAAAGTCTAGGTTGAATAACTAATTAATCTTATACGAAATATGCATCGCTCTTATTAGATGATTCATGCTGTATCGTATATCGTCAAAATAAATAACCATTTCCTTAATCTTGAATATACTATCTCCTACACACATAATGAAAGGTTGAATGGAAGACTTTTTTTGATTTTAAAAACCTCAGGTGCTCCTCAAGTTCCTGTTGGCTGCTGGCCAGATAAAGAAAGGATTCCTGTGAGTCTCTGATAGTGTATTTCGTCACACTATTTTTTCCGCGACGGTTCTTTTTTACCTCTTTGTTGGTATGCACCCGGTAACTATGTAAGGCCTATAATACTGCCGCATAACGCCCATCTGAAATCATTGAAACATTATAAGCAGCGCTGTACCAGTACTGCGCTGAGTACAGAGATACCGGGATATACAATGGTCTCCGTCACATCAAAAGTATTTTCAGTTGACAGTTCTTTTCAAATTATATCTAGTAGTTTAAATCGCGGTTTGAATGAAACAGCTTGTATGTCTATATTTCATCTTTACCTTTTAAAGTTTTGCATACCAACAATAATAATGTGATTGTAAATTGACACTTTTGCCAGTTACACGCCTTATTATAAAACCTAATGGCCCAACTTCGCAAAAACTGTTTGCACATTTCTATATAGACTATTTGAATACCATAAATTGTTATGGAGATTCCCACTCAGGGTAAGTAGTATAGAAATTCGCAAATTGCTTCTTCCTAAAGTTAGGCTGTTTGGTTTTCATGAGCACAATATGGGGAACAAGTAGACACAGAAGCACTTGCTCAAATTTCCATCAAGACATAATACACAAATTATGCTTTCTACAATGCATCAAACAGGTGATGAGCCAAATTCTACCAAATTACCAGAAATTATACAGTTCTATAATTCAACAAACGAGGAAGTGAACAACTTGGACTAGCTGTGTCACACTTATTCTACTACTAGTGACCACTTTGCTTGTTTTATAATTTGTTCAATATTGTGGAATACAACTCGATGGTACTCTTACGTCCCAAACAAAGAAGGCATGGAAATTGAGCATTTGATTAAGTGAAACCACATATGGAACGACGTTGACACACTAAGAATACTTAGGTGTGAAATCCGCCGGATAATATGTAACGTGCTAAAAATAACCTCATCGACAGAAGAACCAACATGACCAACCACGGTCAGGTGTGCATTTTGCACAAGAAGCCTGAAGAGAAAATGAAGATCAGCTGTGCAAAAAATTCGTTTGTTTACAGTACTAAAATAAAATATGTCCAACTTATGCAGAATAACTGATTTTTGTTATATATATATTTTTTTTGTGACAAGTAATTATTTTTATGCGGTATTTTAATTTTTTTTAATGGTTTGCTCAATATTTTTCTTTTAAATAAGAATGACCTTTTTGCTTTGGAGTATGCTTGTACCCTAATTTGGCATAGTAAGTTCCCGTAAATAACTGCGGCATTCCAAAGTTAAGCTGCACATTTAAAGATTTGCTGTTGCCTAAACCAATTCCAATTACCATAGGTTTTAATTAAAAGCACTTCCTGGATATTAACAGGGATCGGCCAGATTTCACTCTTACTGCTTTTAAATATTGGAATTCCATCTATATTCATGTTAAGAGGAATTTTTGCAAGGTTTTTAAACACAACCAGTTTACAGTCATTTTCAATACAGTATTCCATACTTTAATTCCAGTAGAACTGATTTGGGGCAATTTCAACAATTGATATGTTTGTAGACATCTGCACCGATATGCTGGGATCCTTTGGAATAACAATTCACAATAGAAAAAATATTATTTAGTGCTCTTTGTGGTATATTAAAACCAACTTTTCACTTTCTTAATCCAGTACGAAACTTTTAACTTTTTATAATTTTATGTTGCAGAGAAATTCCTCTTCGTCTTCCAAACCGGTAATCCAATTTCTTCACTTGCTGTGCTACATTCTTCTGTATGCAAATTATTTGAAATCCGTCTTGTTTGTTAAGTCTTATCTGCACATTTTCCACTTTCTTATTAGTTTTCAAAGATCCCACTCCTAAATCGGCGTTTTTAATTTTCACAAAATTTTAAAGTACCTCTCTTTTAAAATTTGACGATTTTTAAGTTTTAGCCAGTTTCACCTTGTATTTGTATTGCTCCTTCAAGACGCCATAAAGCATAAATCAAAATTTAAGGTTATGTTTCAAAATTGTGTATTATGACTATTATTAGTTATGTAAAGGAAGCTTAAAGTACTAGGCCTGTTATAAAAAAAAACTGAAAGAAATATTATGTTAAGTGTTATATAACGGTTCTTAAAATCACATGTAATAGGAAAATGTTGTGGATAATTTCCTTTATAAAACCTGGCGCTATAAGCCTTATAAACAAATTTTCAGTTACATAACCTGGTTATAAAACTTAAGGTGCTGTGAACTAAAGGTTTTGTATGAAATGCATTACAATATTTTACAACCATGTTATGAAACCTTTGGCGATAAGCCATCGACGTGACTACTTTAAAATAACTATTATAAACCTTTTACATAAATAAATATAATAGATAACGAGAACATAAGGTAATTGAAAATGTTACTTGGGCTCTCAAATCTTCCGCATTTCCACTTAGGTGTAAACTAATCGTTTTAAGGAGTTTAGGTTACTGTTAAAAACTTACCAGCAACCACGCTAAAATACTCTGGTGCACCATCGATCAGAAACCACATTATATTTCTCAATGCCTATGCAATGACACTTTCTTCACAAACTGAGGAAGCGATTGCGCCTGAACGCACTGAATGTGGTCTGGGTGTGAAAAACAGCATCTCAAAAATTTCCAAGGAGACACATTACTCACATTTGAAGGTACTCGCAATTTTTCTAGTAAAAGCACTTGGATATTTCTCTATCATGATCTGCACATTCTCTTCCGCTACCACTATTGTTTCAGTGTGATGATTTCATGAATATGTTGATGGGCTGGATACTTTGATAGGGTTTTCTATCAGGAGCATTAAGGTTGGTTCGTGGTACAATGTGCAACCTCTTAGCTAGTAATGAATGGTCATCGGTAAGCCCATACATATATGTATGTATGTCGGTCATCGCGGCGATCATAGAACAATTCCTAAGAACGGAGTTTACTAACAAGAGTTTCAAAGAGAGAAAATGTAACTTCTATCAATGTCAACAAATTCGACAGATACAAAATTATTAATCACGAGACGTCTTGAAATAAAATCCACATTAAAACTGATTTTCTTCTCGAGGTCTACACTTGCCAGCTGTTAGTAAATAAACCAACCGTTCTTTTTATTCAGTACGATGTTAATATATAGTAACGCATTTATTTATTGTTTGTACTCAGTACGTTCAGTGTCCGTCATTAATATTTAAAATTATCAAAGTATGTCTTATAGAAAAAAAGCAATTTTTCAGTATCTTTGAGATAAAACGGCTCTTTGAAAATCATCAGACACATTATCCCCAGAAATATTCAGCGAATAACCCCTTGAATTTTTACCGTAATTTTAATACATTACCGCATATTATGTTATTCACGCGAGAAATTCATGATTGAAGTAAAAAAAAATCGATAACATAAATGAATAAATAGATAAATAAAAAAGATAAATAGATAGGGTTATGGGAACAGTTATTGGCCAGGTTCTAGTTATTGATCACTCGATTTGGAGTAATGGGAGTTCCCGAGGTAAAACCGAAACACCGTATTTTAAATTAAAATCTGGCAACATTGCTTTATCTTCTTACCAATGACGGCACTTGAATCGGTCATTTGAGAAACAACATAAGTCACTGTTTGGCCGAAAACGAGATATTAGCAATTTCCTAATCTATTCCAGCGAAAAACCACATAAGTCAGACTATACGTTATTCGTTAATGTTCGGTAAAAATATTTCAATCATTTGAGAAATAACATAAGTCATTCGACTTATGTTGTTTCTCAAATGAAGTCAAAGCTGACGTCAAAAGTGGCGTCAATAGGAAACGTGAGCTGGTACTAGAACGAACACGAGACAGCTCAGATTTAGGCGAAAATGGGGACAGCTCAAATTTAGGCGAAAATGGGAGAGTGGAGTTATGTCGAGCGTAGTATTATTAATATAAGTGCGTTGTCAGACATGCTAGAGGGGTAATTCGGAGTGTGGAGTTACGTAGAGCGTAGTACTATTATTAAAGAGTGTTGTGAGACATGTTAGAGGGGTATTTGGGAGTGTGGAGTTACGTCGAGCGTAGTACTATTATTAAAGAGCGTTGCGAGACATGTTATGTTAGAGGGGTATTTGGAAGAATGGTTACGTCGAGGGTCTTAGTTGTGTTCCTCTAAATATATCTTGTTTCTAACAAACCGTAGTTTAATTAATTTCTAACCACAACTACAACATAATTAGGCAAAAAAAATTAGAAGCGTCGTTAATTTGAGAAACAACATAAGTCATCGACATTCAAACTTTTTTTCGTGCTTCAAATGACAGTTTATAAAAAAATCCCTGTTAACACCTATTTGGATCATTACAACAGATTGAAGGAAAAATCGTGAGTTATGTAGTTAACCAGGGACATATTCTATAATGTTTTATCTAGTTTCTGAACATTTTGCACAAGCTGACTTATGTTGTTTCTCAAATGCCCGATTCAGTTTCAGTTAACGTCACAGAAATGTTATAGCAGGTGTATAATTTTGTTCAACCTAAGTTGCATCAGTTTATCCACAAATACTAAGAATTCCTTAAGAATCTGATGTGTCTTTATGGTGAGTAGGTGTGCTTTATTTACTTATTTTATCGTATCAAATCTATATTTTAAGGCATCTTATTGTATTATGTCACACTTATTTAAGTGTTTTTCGTGTTAGGTTAGTATTTTTGGCGGCATTTTTTCCGTGTCCAGCATCTGGTACAATAATTTGCCTCCTACATAGTTATTGGCCGGCATGGCCACCTACTGGCGCTAAGTGGACTGTAATATTTTTATGAAATTTTATGTTTTTTAGCAATTTTGAGCACAAATTAACCATTTTATAGCATTCTTTCTAATGTTCAACTAGTAGTTGGCCGGTGGCCAATAACTAGATTTTAGGGTGGCGAACCACTGTCCAGGGTTATCCAACGAGGACTAGACAAGGCAATTTTTTGTCTTCTCCTGTACTTTTATAAAAAAAAAACTGAAATAGCCATCTTATGTAATTTTCTCCCGCGAATTCGGATATGTTCTGCAAAAAACAATTGAACATCAAATAAAAGTGCTAGGGGTCACTTTGATATTTTTTTAAATGGAACACCCTGTATATTATTACATTTATAGAAAAATCTAACTATATTTTGTGTATAATATCCTACACCTATCTTTAGCTGTTTACCAAATATTGACAGTTGAAAGTCGGGTATTTTGACACTTTGACAGGCTTTAAAATCTAAACCGCACAAAATCAAAGAAAACGGTTTGCACATTCCTATCTTACGTTTTCATAAACTATCGAATGACAGTATCTTCGAATTTAACCTGCGGATAAAATTAACCGGAACTTTTAAACTCCGGTTATATTCAAAGTTACTATCATTCGAGAGCTTTTGACAACCCAAGATAGGAATGTGCAAACCGTTTTCTTTGATCTCGTGCGGTTTAGATTTTATAGCCTGTCAAAATGTCAAAATGCCCGACTTTCAACTGTCAATATTTGATAAACAGCTAAAGACAGGTATAGGATATTATACACAAAGATGTGTTTAGATTTTTCTAGAGAGTCCAAAAATGTAGTAATATACGGGGTGTTCTATTAAAAAATATATCAAAGTGACCCCTAGCACTTTTATTTGATGTTCAATTGTTTTTTGCTGAAGATATCCGTCTTCGCGGGAGAAAATTACATAAGATGGCTATTTCAGTTTTTCTATAAAAGTACAGGGAAAGTAAAAAAATCGCCTTGCCTAGTCCTTGTTGGATAACCCTGTATCTATGCTTTTTTAAGCCCTAAGCTTTTTTTCGTTTATCCGCAAGTCCATAAGTATTTTTTTCTTAGATTCATAATGTCCACCCGAAAAAACTAAGGCGCTTAATCAAAAATACGCGGAGGCTGATATGGAGAAAGCCTCTGAAGCAATTAACAATGGGACGAGCCAGAGGAAAGCAGCTCATCAATTCAATCTTCCAAGGGCTACCCTTCAGTTAATTAAAAATAAACTCGTGGTCCAAATCCCAATCTGTCGTTGGAGAAGGAGCCTTGGCTCAGAGACCGGATTTGTGCATTCCATAACTAGGGTTATCCGCTGAGGATAGAATGTGTGCAGGAGTCGGTCAAAGTATTTTTGGATGATAACCTCCGCGAGAATCCATTCATAGACAATATGCCTGGAAGAGGCTGGCACAAGTGCTTTTTAAAGAGAAATCCAAAACTTATGCTGAGTGCTACAGAAGCGATTACTTCGGCAAGTTCTTATATTTCTGAAAATGATATTCGGAAGTGGTTTAGTGGATTAGAACAGTACCTAGATAAAAAAAAAGTTAAATTGACATTTTAAAAGGGCCATCACCTATTTTCATTTCCCAATGGTAATTTATCGGTACGTGCTGGGTGGGGAATAGGTTGTAGAAAGTAGGTGGAAAAAAAAAATTTCAATGAATATACAGAAAACGTCTTTCATAAACATTAAGTTGCTAAAAATATCAAATTTCCTATAATTTTATTCGTTGATGGGCATAAAACTCATTTGACCCAGGAAATTAGTAAATTGTGTTCAAAGTTGAAAATAATATTAGTGGTTCTCTACCCAAAAGCAGCAAAAATAATGCAGCCTGCAGACGTTGCGGTGTTCAAACCCTTAAAAAGCAGTTTTAAACTTCAGAAAGCAAAATCCTAAATCTGTAGTAACCAAGGAAAACCTTGCTTTAGTATTAAGCAAAGCTATTAGTACGTTAAAGTCAGTTTTATAGCCAATGGCTTTAAAGCAACTGGTTTATATCCCTGGAACCAATCAGCAATTAATTACTGCAAATGTTTGGGAAAGAACACCAACAAAATTAAAGAAAATATTTCTGAAGGAGAATCTATAACCTATGGTGATTTTGAGAAAGTAACTGGAACTGAGAAGATAAAGATGTCCCAAAATAATGGATGTGATGGTCTAAATGAATATGCACAAATTATATATAATATACTCCATCTATTCAAAAAATAAGTCAGATGATGCAGGATCTAATTTATTTTACACTACGTCAGATTATCTAACATATGACGAAAAATATATTCCCATCGCTGAAAAGGAAAATAATAATCATGATGGTATTATTCCGTCTACATCCAAAATCCCAAATACTCGAGAACAGCTGACCACATTTGAAATAGAAAATCTCGTTGCGGACAATAATATGTCATTTAGTGGACCCTCCTCATGTAACCATACAACTAATTTAGATGAGTTAACCACAGGACTTAAAGTGCCGGATGAAAGAAATTGAAGCGTCTAACACAGAATCTACAAATAGTCCATTTAGTGGGGAAAATCTTTGTAGTACCAAGCATATTTCCAATGGTAGCTCATCTGAAGATACAGGAATAAATTCAACCCAAACAGGAATATGAAGATCATCTAAATGACTTTACAAGCAGTGCAAATACTTCTACCAGCGTTATTAATTCATGTGATAGAATGATCTATCTTGAAAAACACTTTTTTGAAAATTCAAATCAACCCCCATTAAATAGAAATATGTCAAACTCAACTAAACTGAAATTATTTTCAAGCAAAGCAAATGAGACCCTTAAATCCAAAGAGTTGGTTATTTCTGCTGTCATAACACATATTAAATATATTTAATCTGTGGTTATAGTGTGTGCCAGATAGAAAGCATGCACGTGCTCACAAAAAAAACAGTTTCCAATGAGCTATGCTATGCATGTGTTATGAATATCTCATCTTCAAGATCAGGGATATGATGGTACTTTTGTACAAGAGCCTATCATCTTGCCTGTTTGGCAAACCTCAACAATCAGAAAATTATGATACTTTTGTGCGCAATAGCTGTAAAGCTAAAAAACATAATTTGGTGTGTGCTAAGCTCCATATTTTTTAAGTGGCCAATTACTGGGATATGGCTAGGCCAACAACTGTAACTTTATGGCCAATAACTGATTTTTTGTGTGTTTTGAAATAATTCTATTTGTATATTATTTAGAAGATTGAAGTTGTAAAATGAAATTTTGTTTCCAGTTGAATAAAATATGTTATTACTTGAGAAAATAATAATGCATCATTTGTGACCTAATAGTTTTAGAACTTAATGAAAAAAATATTATTAAAATCCTTGAAGGGTCAATAACTGTACAGGGTGTTCACCCATAATGTCCCCCCCCCTTTAACTTTGTTAATTTTTAAGCTACAAAGAAAAATAAAAAACAAAATTGTAGGGTTTTTAATGTAGTTTTTGCACACGTAAAGAAAAAAACAAAAAATTGTACAGTATACAGGGTAGATCAAAAAGAAAAATCTAGCCCCCATTTTTTATTCCATTTTTCGATTCTACCTCAAATTCTAAGGATTTTTAATATAACACACTATATGCCTATTCCTAATACTTTAGGAGTTATTGACAGTTGAAGTCGCTATTTTTTAATTATAATAATAATTCTTTAATCATTTTTAAAACAGAAGATACAAAATCACTACTCGAAGCAATGAGGTCGAATTGAGGAAACTCAATATTTACACCTCAATGACTTCAAAAGCTAAACAAAAAGTTATATTCTTAGTTGGCTGTTGCCATAAAAAAATAAAAGAACAAACAAAATAGCGAATTCAAGTGTCAATAACTCTTAAAGTATCAGGAATAGGCATATAGTGTGTTATATTAAAAATCCTTAGAATTTTACGTAGAATCGAAAAATCGACTAAAAAATGGGGGCTAGATTTAAAAAAATGTTTCTTTTTGATCTACCCTGTATACTGTACAATTTTTTGTTTTTTTCTTTACGTGTGCAAAAACTACATTAAAAACCCTACAATTTTGTTTTTTATTTTTCTTTGTAGCTTAAAAATTAACAAAGTTAAAGGGGGGGGACATTATGGGTGAAGAACACCCTGTACCTAACTGGCAAGAATAAAAAAAATAAAAAAATCAAATATAAGTCAATGCATGGGTTCATTTTTGAAAATTTCACATCAGTTTTTGTTGAGAAAATAGTAAAGTTACCCATTTCAACAAAGTTTCATTTCAATTTTGGTTGATAAAATAGTAAAATTATCCATTTCTACAAAATTTCATATAAATTTTAAATTATTTCAGATAAAATAAAATTTTAGTAGTTATGAGATATATTTTGCAAATAAATATAGGCATCGGTATATGATAGATATATAGAGCAATCATTCATTTACATAATCGTATAGTCGAACAAAATAAATAAAATATAAAATATCCAAATACAGACTAAAATGCAGCCAAACCCTTGTCACATGTTTCTCAATATTGTTTGAATCTTATTGTTTTACATGTATTTCGTTTAAAGTCACGTGCTATCAGACGATGTGATGTTTTGTCGCATTTATTTTATTTAAACTTTAGAGTTCTTGTTGTTGGCGCCGACCCTCAGCGAGCAAGAATTGCACAGAAAATCCCATAAGTGAAAAATAGTCCCATAATTCGAAATGTTTTCAATTTCGTCAAAGTTCACTAAATAAATTTATGTCTGGTAATTTCGTTAGAAAGAAAGCTCAGACACGTCTGGAAGAATATGGTGGATATTTCACTCACCATTTATAAAGATCGTGATCTAAAAGAACGAGCCTTGAATTCCCATTATATGTATATGCAGTTTCTCTCTTGACATAATAAGAAGTATTTTCCTTTTAAGTCAATTTTGTTTAAGGTGATGATTACCTATCTGACAAATTATATCATATACATTTTCATTTACTTTCTTTTCAAATAATGTCTTTGAATCTAGTTCAATAATTACGGTTATTTAATCAACCGCTGAACTCAAAATATAAAACGATGCAATTCAATAATAAAATTTCTAATCAATCATCAGCACGAACATTGATTTGGTTTATTTAATTATGTTGCCGGCTACATAATGGTTCCAGTGCTTGAGCATCGCGAATAAATGATGTTATCATCTCTTTCTTTGTTGCTATTTTATGCATTCAACTTGCTTTATTAGATTGAAAATTAATATTATGACAAACGTCCATTTGTAAATATGTTCTATATTGTTGTGGAGGATTCATTCTTACCCTGGAATTGATTGCCTTTGGCTCCACAAATGATTAAATTTTGTTTGAATTGTTATAGAGCTTTTTACTGTTTATTGTATTTGCTAACCATTTTCATTTTTAGTTTTTTTGCTTTTCTTGAAAACGGTATCCGAATAGATACCAAATCGAAGAAATTAGGTACACATTTCATTAGGGTCACTAAACTTGCACTTGTGCAGTTTACATCCTTGAGCCGGGGCCGAAGTGGCTCTATAACAATTCAAACAAAATTTAATCATTTGTGGAGCCAAAGGCAATCAATTCCAGGGTAAAAACGTCCATTTGTTAACTAAGTTGTGGTTTAAATATGTTCTAGTTCTATATTATGTGGAAGATTCATGTTTACCTTTTTCTAATTAAAATTTTCAAAATACTTCTGTCCTAATTCCAGATTGTAAATTGCAGTAGTGCCTATTAAGTGACTCTAACGAAGCTTGAAAACCGAAATACTTGAAAATGCTTGATAGTTGAGGAACAATTCTGCTTCCGCTTTTCAACACCGAGAAGGGTAAAAATAAAATTAGACGAAAGTACAATGAAAACCTTTAGAATAGCAAAACACGAGATTACAAAAATAATATGGCGTGTAATAATAGTAATAGGTTAACGATGTGTAGACACCCCCGGGGTTAGCAAAAAAGAAGACTGGGTTAAGTTGAACCTGTAAGAGGAGTTAGTGTGTAAAAATAAATGAGTATGAAAACTAACTAAATAAAACAGTTTTTTATTAATCTCTTATTACAATACATGGCGCAGTCAGGAGCTCATAGAACATCTAATAAGAGGAATAAGAGAAATAGTAATGGAGGGAAGATAATCAGAATCCATGAAAATGGAAGGAAACCTGAACGAACATTTCAATAGGTTCAAAACCTTGAAACTTACCTAATTGCGAGAACGACGCAAAGGATAAAGTTAAAATTGCATTTTTTGAATATTATTGGACCCGAAGGAGTTGAAATATTCAACATGTTAAAAATTCCCGAGAAAGATAAGTTTGAGAGTGATATAAATGAATTTAAAAGGTATTGTGCTCTAAGGAAGAATAAAACCTATGAACGCTTTTTACAGGCATAGATGAAATATTTGACAATGTTTTCGGAGAGTTAAAAAAAAGCTGATTCAAAGCTGCAAATATGATACACAAGAGGACAC